>NW_026507075.1:0-42458 GCF_026875155.1 Cherax quadricarinatus | reverse complement strand
GGGCAGTGGAACAGAATTCTTCCTCAGTAAGCCATGTGTGTCATAAGAGGTGATTAAAATGCCAGGAGCCAGGGGCTAGTAATCCCTTCTCTGTATACATTACTAAATTTAAAAGGAAAAACTTTCATTTTTCCTTTTGAGCCACCCTACCTCGATGGGATACAGATGGTTTGTTGAGAGAAGAAGTTAACAATTCATTAACAATTCACTAACAACACTGTGGGGTTATCCCCAGACAGTGTTGCCCCAGTTTGTGCCACCTAAAGACAGATGTCTGTGAGGTTACTTTAAGCAGATGGGGTACAATTTGATAACACTCTGCAGAGAGTGTAACCCAACACCAAAGTACATCAGTAATGAAAGCTTCTCTTTTACTAATTTTGCAGATGATGTTGAAATCAGATTTGCTTAAACACAGTGGAGTTCAGCCACACTAGTTATGGTAATGCCATTATGCTATGTTTTTCAACATTGGAAAAAATAAGTTACACTTCTTTATCACACTGTACTATACATAAAGAAACTCATCAGATGTTAACAATACAGTAAACCCTTAATAAAAATAGACCTGTAACACAGCGGTTCCTAACCCGTGGTCCGCGGACCCCTGGAGGTCCACAAAGGTAGTACTGAGAGTCCATCAGCTAAGTTTAAAATTTCAAGGCTGTGGTTTTTAATGTATAATTAGCACTAAGCTGATAAAATTATTTAAAATTTCAAACATTTCAAATTGGCAGCGAACAGTCTAATTTTTTAGATGTTTTTAAATGTTGTCTTATTTATGGCTGCCAAATTGGCAGGAACAGTCTAATTTTTTGAGTTTTTAAACTGTTGTCTTATTTTATGGGCTGCCAAATTGGCAGGAACAGTCTAATTGTTTTAGATGTTTTTTAAACTGTTGTCTTATTTTATGGGCTGCCAAATTGGCAGGAACAGTCTAATTTTTTAGATGTTTTTTAAACTGTTGTCTTATTTTATGGGCTGCCAAATTGGCAGGAACAGTCTAATTGTTTAGATGTTTTTTAAACTGTTATTTTATGGGCTGGCAAATCCAAGATGCCAAACCTACACTGGACAATGGTCAAGTTTCATCCAGTATAATTTATCAGACTTTTGGCTGCATGTGAGTCATGAGTTGCCACAAGTGGCATACAAACCACTCAAATATTTAATGTCATTCTCCACTACATATATATATATATATATATATATATATATATAATATATATATATATATATATATATTATATAAAATATATATATATATATATATATTATATATATATATATATATTATATATATATATATATATATATATATATATATATATATATATATATATATGTGAGCAGGCTTTCTCCAAGCTGTTTTATATAAAATCAAAATACAGAAAAGGATGAATATGGAACCTGACCTATGCTTAAAACTGTTTGCCACTGAACCTGAAATTCACAACACAGTGTCAGCAAAAGTGCAAACAAATCACAAAAAGGCGAGTGAGTCTAAAACTCACTGGGCTTGAACTAGAGCACGGTGGGATTAGTCTGCAAAACCTGCATTTGTGGTCACAGTGGTGGCCATGCTGACATTCCTAGTTAAATGAATCATGTTAGGCCAGCATGTACCAGTGGTTAGTAACCTTTAAACCCTGTGTGCCATGGGTTCGAGTCCTATCCATTCTGTGGTTTGATGCAATCATGTCATTGCGATTCTGAGTCAAAAAAAATAATTTGTTATTGTTGACTCTGTACAAAAGCAAGGAGGGAAACAATGAATATTAAAAAAAAAAAAAACACTATGCAAAATGAAAACAAAGGTTAATGGATGAGTTTGGGAGGGTGTGTAAAGGAAGCTGAAAGTGAACATACTTAAGAGTAATAATAATAATACAGAAGAAAATCCGTACCCACGAATTTGGTTTCCATGGTTTCAGTTATCCAGAATTTACCGCAGCCCAAATATAACCCTTAACCCTTTCAGGGTTGAGAGGCCCTCTCCTAAACTCGTTCTCAGGGTAGAAAATTTTTCGGAAAAAAACTAATTATTTTTTCTGATGAAATGATAGAGAATCTTTTCCCGATCATAATGACACCAAAAGTATGAAATTTGATGGAAAACTTACGGAATTATGCTCTCACAAAGTTAGCGGTCTCTACGATGTTTATGCATTGGCGATTTCGCCCACTTTGAGCCCTATTTTCGGTCAATTCGTTTGTACTAAGCGACAAAAATCATATTTATTTTGCTAGAACTCCATTTTTTCTATCGAATGAGTACAAGAAACCACCCATTTACCAATTACAACTGTCCAATAAAGTGGTTAGAAATTGGCAATTTTGCCAATTTCACACAAATTTCAAAAGATGCCAATTTCCAAATAAGGTCCAGGATAAACAAGACAGACATTCCTGGCACTAAAATAACAAGTTCTCTGTTCATCAGCCATGTCCCCAGGCCCCTCTTACATTTCTTTTGCATTAGTGTAGAAATGGTATAAAAAATATCAGCGCACTTCTGAAAGAATATTAGACTCACCAGTTGACGTTTATTGGACGCCTGGCATGATTTGTTTACAGTGGACCCCCGGTTAACTATTTTAATCCGTGCAAGAGGGGTAATTGTTATGCGAAATAATCGGTATGTGAATAAATTTTTCCCATAAGAAATAATGGAAAAAAAATTAAAACCCGTGAAAGGGACCCCCAAAAAAGTATGAAAAAAAAAATTTTTTTTACCACATGAAATTTTAAATTTTTTAATACACACAAAGGGAAAAAGGCATGCACACTTACTTTGACATTATTTTTAAGGGAAGATCTGGTGATGATGTTGGGAGGGGGGGGGAGGGGGAGGAGTTTTTTAGTGTTTAAAGGGGAACCCCCTTCCTTTAAAGACTTGGGGTGGAAAGTCCTTTTCTGGGTTACTTCCCTTCTTTTTTAAAATAAAAATAGGGACCACCCTTCAGAGTCAGGGACTTCTTTCGCACAACATATCTGTCCTTAGTGGCCTGTACCTCTCGTTCCTTTATGACTTCCATTACAACCTGGGGATCCAAAGGGGCCTTTATCCCGGTGTAATGGGGAAGAAAATAAACACGTAGAAAAATTTTTAACTTATTTTAAACCTTCACCAAATTTAGAAAAAGAAATATGTAACTATGAAAAGTGAAAAATATAGTGCACTCCACGGTAAGAAAGGGCAGAAATAGAAGCCCCCGGGTTTGAAGACGTGCTTAACCAGTCTAGAATGGGAATGAAAGGGGGCGGGACAGGAGAGCGGTACCCAAACTTTAACCTCGGGAAAATTGTCAACCCCACCTTCTTTTTGGGAAAAAGAACGGGGTCACTTTTTGGGAACGATGGGGCCCCTTTAAACCAACTTTTTGAAACCCGGGGTTCGCTGGTTGGGGGAAAA
Source organism: Cherax quadricarinatus (assembly GCF_026875155.1). Lineage (NCBI taxonomy): Eukaryota > Metazoa > Arthropoda > Malacostraca > Decapoda > Parastacidae > Cherax > Cherax quadricarinatus. Next base: position 39,043 of record NW_026507075.1, on the reverse strand, counting down.
TACCCTGTAAATGAGGGTGTGCCCAATGCCCCCCGAATTAAAGGTTACGAAACTTTTTGCATCCCAACATTTCCCCTTTAAAGTGTTTCACAACATTGTCGGGTGTAATAATCACCCCCCACGGCTTGAAATTTGCTGTGTGAGGGTGATTTTCATCCATGAAGGTTTGCATTTTCAACCCATTTGAAAGGGGGTTACCACAAATAAAATCCTAACCTTTTTTAAAATTTTAAAACTAGACTTTTTGAAAAAGAGTTGCCAACAAATTTTTTTTTCCCGGAAATTAATGAATTTTTGGGTTTATAGGGTGCACCCTGGGGTTTTTCCCCCCAAAAAAGTTTGTGTTTTGTTTCTTCATGGCTTGGAGATAGACAAAAGGGTTGTAAATCACTGTAGATTTGTGCCCACGGGCGATGTCGGCCCCACAAAAAATGGGAAATTGCCCCAAAAGCCATTCCCAGCGCAGGGTTTTTTCTTTTTAAATTGGTGGTAAGCCTCTGATGTGGCTGGAATTTGGCGGGAAAAGTATGCGATTGGTGCAGCTCCTTTTTCCCCGATTTGTAAAAGTACCCCCCCAACCCCCAAGACTAAACAAGCATCAACCTGTAAAAAAAAAGGGTTTGGAGAAGTCTGGAGACAAGGGGAATGGGGGCAAAAGCCACAATAATCTTTTTTGCTTTTTTAAAAACCCCCAGTGTTACAATCTGACGCCCCCAATTTTAAAGGGGGAACTTTAGACGGGTTTAAGTGGGGAAAAGAGGGGTACAAATTTTAGAAATTCTTACAAAATCTTTCTGAAAAAACCCGTTCATCCCTAGGAAAAACGTTGAAGGTTTTTCCCCTACCCATGGGGGAAATGGTTTTTTTTAATAAAGAATTTTTGCAATTTTAAAGGTGCAACTTTAAACCACTACCTTTTTCATGGCCTAGAAAATTGCCCAGGGGGCCGGGCCCAAAGGAAGATTTGGGAAAAAATTAACTGTTAAATTGGGAATTTTTTTAAAGGGTTTCTCAAAACAGAGTTTTAATTTTAAAAAGTAGGTGTTGATCCAAGTATCAGACACCAAAACCCAATTCATTTTGGTTTGGCTGCCGTGCCTTAAAGCCCTTTTTAATAGCCGATGGAGGGTTTTCGGGAATGAAGAGGGGGGGAATTTTTTCTTTTCCAAAGGGGGGGTAACTGTATACTGAAATTGACCTCCGGGAAAAATTACAAAGGCAGAGTTTTCCCCTTCCCCTTATCTGTAAAAGGGGGTCCTGATAGAAACCCTTTTAAAGGGAGATCTTTTTTTGGACACAAAATTTGGCCTTTTCCCCAAAAAAGTAAATTTCGTATGGGGGACGGGGAAAGGGGTAAGAATCTTTTTTTTGGGGCCCTCGTTCATTTTACGGTAGTCTGTCCCCACAAACAAAAACCCTCCATCCCCCTTTTTTATTTGGATGCCGGTTTGGGGGCCATGGACTAGTGACTCCCCATAAACCTTGTTTAACAAAAAGTCTACTTTGCTGAAGTAGCCTTTGCTTTTCAGGATTAGTTCGTAGGGGGAGATTTTAAATTTGGGTTTAGATTTTCCCACATCTACTTCATGGAAACCTAACGTACTTTTTTTCCCGGCCCCATCCGAAAAAATATTGGGTTTATGACTTTTAAAAGGGCTCGGGGAAATTGGTTGCTTGTTTTTCGAAAATCCACCCCTTTAAAGAGCTAGGACCCTTTGGGAGGGGGGACAAAAATTTTTAAAAGGGTTTAGTATTAATTTAAAAAGATAGAGTCCCAAAGAGTCGAGTGTCCTCAGAGGTAGAGGACAGAGTATTACTGGGCCTTTATCTGGTGTATAAAAGGGCCCTTGTTTTGTTTAAATGTGGTAATTTTTTTGTTTTTGAGGGTTTTCAATGGGAGCTACCCACAAAATTTTAAAATTTAAAAAAATTTTCTTAAATTGCATAGGTCCGTAAATCAGCTTTCAAGGTTGGCCGGGTTTATAGGGTTCCTGCCCAACCCCTTTTTCCCCCTGGATGGAAGGGCGGAATTGTGAAATTTGTCTTTTCCTCTTTTTCATCTTATTTTTGAGTGTCTTTGGGGTTAGCCGGGGGCTAACTCACGGGGCCACTGCCCCTTTTGGAAGACGGGTTGTAGGGCTGGTTTAAAGTTCTTCTCCCATCCATCCTTTTTTGGCACCCGAAGAGGCCTCGTCCCAATTGTCCCCAAGATCCCCTCAAACGGACAAATTCCCCTGTAGACTCTTGACCGTCTTCGTACTGAGAACAGCAACAATGGTAGAGATTAATCCCAATCTGTCGGGGAAAATGCATGCAAAAAAAAATTTTTCTTTTTTTTTTAATGTTTTGGGGGAATCTTTCCAAAGGGGCCTTGGGATTTTGGGGGGATTTGGGCAGTGGATAAGTTGTGAATTTTCCCCAACCTAGTTAATCTTCCCTAAATGCTTTGGGCAGTGAAGTTAGTACCTTTATCACTTTGTAAGTTTTAAGGGGAAAGCCAAAAAAAGAAAAAATGAATTTTTTTAAAGCTTTGAGAATAGGGGGTTTTGTATTGATACTACGGGATTGGGATCCCCTTCAGGTATTGGTTAATTTATCCCTAATTGTAAATAAAATACTGATTTCCAGACTTTGCTTAGGTAGGGGAATACACAAAAATTTTTAATTTTAAAACTGCAAAAAGGTTCTCCATCAGCAGGTATGGGTTGGAGAGGTGCAGGTTTAATTTGGGAAAGTCCCGGTTTTCCAAACTTGTGGACATTCTTTGGCAACCCCCTAATTTTGATTCTTCACATTTCTTTTAAAGTTGGCCAATAAAATTCTTTTGTGATTTTAAAAACAAGGGTTTTTTTTTAATTCCTAAAATGACTCCTGATGACGTTTTATGAGCTATATTTTAAAATCCCGAGGTCTATACTTGGTTGGAAACCAAACCGTCGTATTAAATTTCCGGCCCTCTTTTCTCCTTACGTCTCAGTGCAAACCAAATAAAACTTTTTAAATTTACTTGACTGGAAAGACCCAAAAAAGGTTTACCCCTGGTTTCCTCAAAACGAAATTTTAAAAAAAGGGGGCCTTTTGTTGCTCCTCCAGAAGGACAGTCCCCCCCCGGGCCCTGGAAAAAAGAGACATCTTTGGGAATTCCCGCAACCTGGGGAAAAGGAAGGTTATCGGGGTCTGTTCACTTTATTTTTCGAGAATCCGGGGGGGGGGTCTCATTTAAAAAAAACGTGGGGTATTCCGAGATCGGAGGTTTGGGCCCAAAGGGTAGGTTAAATTCTTTTCCCCGACAAAAACCCCTTTGGGGTTTTTGCCGAGTTATTTGGGCCAAAAACTGGAGAAGCATTAACTTTTTAGGTTCAGGACAGAAATAAAAAGTTGTAAGGTTTTTTTCCCCTAATTAAAAGGCTTTTTTATGGGGAAATCCCTTTTTAGGGCATTTTTGTTTAAGTACCCCCGTTTTAATATTTGGGGCCCGTACCCTAAAAATTTTAAAGCAAAAAGGGAACCCGGGTATTTTAGCTCCTTTCCCTAGGGGTTCCAATAAAACTGAGGAAAATTTAAAGGAAATTTCTTGAAAAGGGGGGGAATATTCCTTCTCTGCAAGTTTAGCAATATTGATTTTAAAAAACCCCCCCCCCCCCCCCCCCCCCAAAAAGGATTTAAATTTAGTTGGTTCTTTTGGGTTTTTCCCCAAAATTTAACAGCAATAGTACACTATGTCAGTGTTAAATATAGTGCACCCCCGGAAGCAAGGCAGAATAGAACCCACAAGATAGCAGACCGTGCTTAAAACCGCTCTAGAAGGGAAGACAAGGGCGACAGGAGAGCGGTTCCCCATAACCTCTGCGATTGTCAACCCCCCTTTTATTGGCTAGAACCTGGTCACTAGTTGAAGGGAGGGGGCCCCCTCCCCAACTCTTAGCAACCCTTGATTCGTGGTTGGGGGAGATCCCTGAAAAATGAGGGTGTGCCCAGGGCCCCCGAAAAAAAGGTTTACGTACTCTTTGCATGCCACACTTCCCAAAAGTTTTTTACAAACATTTCAGGTAATAATCACCAGCACGGTTTGAATAGCTGTGTGAGGGTGATTTTCACCCATGAAGGTTTGCACTTCAAGCCACTTTGAAAGATTCCTTAATCTTTGTAGTAGGCAACTTCTTAAATTTTCTTCCCTCTTGAACCCGTTTCTCGGGCTGGCCTCGCTGTTAAAGTTGATCTAGAGCTCACAGGATTAGTTCTTCATTGTCCTCCTCCCAACTCTTAAAATCCTCCCCACTAACCTCCAACCTAAGGCTTTCCAATGCACAATGGTTCCTCAAGTGGATAACCCTCTCAGGGTTCCCTTAAACCCCCTTAAAAAATCCCTTTTGTTAAAATTTTGGGCCCAGTTTCTTCCAAGCGGGAGTTAAGGTCTTCTTTTTTCACTCCCTCCCCAAACCTTACCTATAGGTTTACACAAATTTAGGATATTAAAGTGCTTCTCCCAAAACTCTTTGAGTCAGTTTAGTTTCTGAGGTCACTACAAAGCACCTTTCAAAAAAGAGCTTTTGTGTACAGTTTTTTGAAGTTTGCAAAAACCCTGCGGGTCCATGGGCTGTAGGAGAGGAGTGGTTTAGGAGGAAAAACCCTTCACCTTAATAAGTCATTTTTCCCCATAAATTTGCCTTCTGCCACGTTTGTAGGATGACCAGGGGCATTGTCTAACACCGGGGAGGACTTAAGTTTTTAATTTCTTTTCAGTTGGGTTTAATTTTCCCCAATTGGGGGAAATGCGGTGAAACCCAGTTATGGGGAAAAAAAGCCCCTAGTGCCCCTTGCCTTATTTTTTGCCCTCCACAGCACACCCCAAATTATCCTTGGGACATTTTTTTTTGCCGGGAACCCACTCTGGGAGTTTCGAGTGGATACACAAATTTAAAGGGCTTAACTTTGAAACCCCAAAACTAGTTTGGCACACATCAAAAAAGTAAGCCTGTCTTTCATAGGCTTATGTCCTGGGAGTGCCTTTTCCTCCGAGAAATGTAGGGCCTGCTTGGCATTTTCTTCCGAAAAAGGCCTGTTTTTATCCAATTAAAAACTTGTTCGGTTTCGTCCTTCACTGTCTATGTACTCCTTGAAATTTCCCCGCCAAAATTTTTCCCGCCCCTTTGTGGTCCCAACGGGGAGCCCCCCCCCATGGGCCCTTTTTACACTATGGATGCCCCCTACGCTTCTTAAAAACTCTCCAAAACCCAAATTTTTCTGGGCCCTTTAAAATTTACCCCACATCATCACCCAGTTGCGGCATTTTTTTAAATTTAAATTTTTTCATGCAAAATTTTCTAGCCTTTTCCATATGGGTCGCCCCTTTAGAGACGCTATCTCCTGTAGTGTTTTTTTAAATTTTCCACACCCAAAAAGGGTCTCTCAACATCTTCCATTTTTTTTAAAAATTTTTTCGATTTTTTGTTTCGAAAAAACAGTTAAACCTTTTGGGAAAAAACGCTTCCTTGGGTTGTCTTTTTGGGGCCCCCAATAGGGAGGGTGGTTTGGGTTGGGGTTTTTTGTACAACTTGACTAGGTCCCGGGATCGCACTCCACTTTCATACTTATCAATGAATCTCTTTCTTCATTTCTATTGTAAATTTCACCCTTTTTGGTGTAGGTTGGCACAGAAACTTTCTTGGGGCCCCTGGTCAAATTATTTTCCAGGAAAAAAAAAACCCCCGAAAACCCCTGTAATTAAAAAGAAATATTCCCAGTGTATGCTTGGATGTTACCGCGGAAGGGGTGGTGGCAAAAAAAGGCACGGGCGGCAGTGTAAAGGCTGGCTGAGGGGGCCACATTTGGGCGGTCTTTGGCGAAAATCGGTTGAGGGGGGTTTTTAATCGGTTTTGCGCGGGCAAAATTTTTGCAAATTTAAAAAAAGGGGTTTGCGGATTTTAAACGCTATGGGATGCCAAACGTTTTTGCGGGGGCCACTTTTTACTTTTTAACTTTGGGAAAAAATCAAATATTTCTGCTTTCTTTGACCCAAATTTTAAGGTTTCTTTTAAATTTGGAAAAAAAAATCAAAATTTTCTCCCAATTCTGTAATAGGTTTCCATTCTATAAAAAAAAGCCAGGAAAAAAATATAAAAACAAAACCTTTAAAAACCAAAACGGAAAAAAACAGTTTCAAAATCGCTGTTTTAATCCCAAAAAAAACGGTCAAAGCCCTTTTTTTTTTTCATTACGCACTGTGTGCAGCAGGAAATTTTTTTTAGTGCAAAACATTGACCATTATTTTTTTTAAGGGCCCTTTTTTTCATTTTGTAGGGGCCCCCCAGTTTTCTCGCAGATTTGGAAGGGGGCTAGGGTTTTTGGCTTTTAGTACTTAAATTTAAACCCGGTGCGTAAACCAATTTCTAGTAAAGTATATCGGAAAACCCTGAAAGGGTTTTTTAAATTTTTCTTAAAAATGGACCAGAGGGACAAAAATTTGTTTAAAGTTTTAGTTCTTAAAGGGCCGGGGGAAGGTGGCCCCCGTTTTGTTTAAAAAATGTTTTTTTCTCGTTTTAAAGTGTACACGGGCCCCTCCTTTACTTAAAAAATGGAGTTCCATTCCTGAGACTTTCCCATTAAACAAATTTGTTGCTATGTGGGGACATACTATAATGGTTAAATGAGTTAGTGTTTAACATCTCTGATATTGTTTTTAAAGTCACCTTTGCACCATTTTTAACAGTTCCCGGTGGTTTTTTTTTAAATGTTTATACAGTGTTTTACTGTACATTGAAAAAAACAGAATAGAGGAAAAATCAGTTTTAAAATACATTATTTAGGTATGAATTCTGGGGCAGAGAGCCCGTAAAAAGTCCGAAGGCATCGTTAAAAGGCAATCGCTAAGTGACGAGAGGCTGTATTTATCAATTAAACTTAATTTTAGGGTTCACTACTTTTCCATGGTTTCAGGTATCTGCGGGTTTTGGGCTTGGAACATAATTTCCCCCCTGGTTTCAGGGGACTACTGCAAAAAAATAAAAAATAATAAAAAATAATAAAAAATTAAAAAATAATAATTAAATAATCTCATAAAAGTCAGACTTGAGTCCTGGAAATGGAAGTACAATGCCGCCTTTAAAGGGAAATGGTTTTGGGGTTTGGGAGTTTTTGGAAAGGGGTATGTTGTTTTATCTTTATACGTATATGCTTGTTTAAAGTTGTACTCCCGAGCACCTCTGCAAAAACGTGAAAATGTTTTGAGTGTGGTGGAAAGTGTTGAATGATGATGAAAGCATTTTTTTTTTGGGGGGGTTTTCTTTTCTTTTTTTTTTTGGGGGAAACCCCGCCTCGGGTGGGAGCCCGGTTTGACTTGTTTTAAAAAAAAGAAAAGGAAAAAAAAAAAATAAAAATAATAATAATAATGTGAATTTCTTTATTTCTTGAGGTACATGTAAAAAATACACACCCCCTAGTTTACACAAAAGACATATATAGAGAAAGTCCTTTGTTATGCAGAGCATTTCGGCAAATTAGGTTAATTTTGTCCCCACAGGATATGATTCCCCTAGGGAACTTTCACCCCGGTACCCACCCTTTCTGTTTTGGTTTTAAAAAGAGGACAACAGGTGTCTTAATTAAGGAAATATGTCCTAATGTTTCCACCAGTACCAGGATCAAAACCCTGGACCTCAGTGTGTGGGCTGAGTGTTTCTTTCCAAAATGGGGTATGGGGGCACTGATGAGAGTTTTCAAATGAGTTTTGGTAATGAAAATTAGGAATTTTTAGATTGGAGGGAGGGGGGAAAGGAGGGGGAAATTTAAAATGTTCATATACGCATTTGGGGGTGGATGTTTCCCGGCCCGATGGGTATATGAAAGACGAGGTAAACCATAGAATGGGTGAAGGGGAAAAAAAGGGGAGTGGGGCACCCAGGTAACCTGGTTTTTGGGGAAACAAAGAAACGTTTTTCCTTTGGGAAAAAAAGAGGGGAAAAGTATGAGAGTATAATGGTACCAACACTCTTATTTGGGTTTTGAAGGAAAAGGTTGGGAAATGTTGCAGCAAGGAGGGTGGAGGCAGGGGAGATTTTGTGTCTGAGAAAAATTTTGTGGTTTTTAAAAATTATGCAGAGAATTTTTAGTTTGGGGGTTTAAAGGGGGGGGGGTGTGGGGGTTTCTTACAAGTTTTTGCAGGGGGCCAAAGGGGGAAAAATTGGGAAAACCCATAAATCTGTAGTGGAGGGAAGGAGGATTAGGGGTTTTTCCTGTAAAGGATGGGGGAGGGGATAAAGGAGGTTTTTTGTCAAGGGGCTTTGAATCGTAGGCATGTGTGAGAGTGATAGTTTGGAGTGAGTAGCGACAAAAGGTTTTTGGATTGGCAAAGCTATTAGGGGTGTGGAGGATAATACTGTGTGAAAGGGGTTGAGGGAAAACCCATTAGCCAGGCTTGTGTCCTGGAGTTGGAAATACAGTGCTGACCTCAAAATGGGAGGTTTGGGAAAATTGCTATTTAGAGGGACATTTTAAAACCTTTTTAAACTGTGCACTTTGGCAAGACAGTGATGTTTTGAAAGGGAGTGAAAGTGTTTTTTTTTGGGGGGGATCATTTCCCTCAGTGGGAGCAATCAGGGATGTTTAAAAAAAAAAATCAGGTTAGACCTTCCTTTAAGAATTTACCTTTACAGTGAAGTGCGGGGGTTTTTGTATTTTAGGGCCCAAAAAAAGAAAAGTGGTGTCGCCAAAATCCCGTGGGCCCGTGTTGCCCCCACGACTGGAAAAAAAGCTGAAAGGGAAAAACTTCGGGTTTTACCCCGCAAGGGATGAGGTACATCTGCCCTTAAAAAAAAAGAAAAGTTTAGGTTTTTATTAGCTTTTGTAGTAAACCCCAAACTCCCAGGGTGTCGAGAAAGTTTCCAACCCCCAATCCTCTTTAAAGGAAATTTTATTTTTTAAATTTCTGGGAACAGTCATGGGGGCCCCAAAAAAATTTTTTAAAAAATTTTTTTTTAAAATTTTTAAAATTTTTAAATTTTTTTTTTTTGGGTTTTAAATTTTTCAAAAACCCTTTTTTTTTTTTTGGGTTTTTTGTTGTTTTAAATTTTTTTTTTTTTTTTTTTTTTAAAAAAAATTATTTTTTATTTATTTTGGGGGGTTTTTTTTAAAAAAATTTTTTAATGAATTTTGTAAAAAAAAAATTTTTTTAAAAAAAAAATTTGGTTTTTTTAAAATTTTTTTTTGGGGGGGAAAAAATTTTTTTTTTTTTTTGGGGGAAAAAAAAAAAACATAGTTTTTTTTTTGGGGTTTTTTTTTAATTTTTTTTAAATTAAATTTAAAATTTTTTTTTATTTTTTTTTTAAAAATAATAATTAAATTTAAATTTTTTTGGGGTTTTTTTTTTTTTAAAAGTTTTTTTTTTTTATTTGTTTTTAAATTATTTTTAAATTTAAATTTCCAAAAAGCAAAAAATTGGGGAGGAGGGGGTCTTTGGTCAGGGGAAAAAAAAAAATTTTGAAAAGGTGGGAAAAAAAAAAAAACCTTATTTTTGGAAAAAACCCCCTTTTGGGGGAAAATTTTTTTTAGTTTTTTAATTTTTTTTTGGCTTAGGTAAAAAAAATGGAAAAAATTTAAAAAAAGATGACAACTTTCCCCCTTTTCCCCTTGAAAAGGGCCCCGACGGAAAAAGGTTTTTTCCAATTTTAAACAAATAACCCCAAAAAAATCCCCGTAAGGGGGGGGAAATATTTTATACATAATTATTTTACCATTTTTCCTAAGGACCCTTTTAAAAAATTTTTTTTTTTGTTAAAAAAAAAAAAAAAAAAAAAAAAAAAAAAAAATTAAATTGGGGGCAAAGTCTAAAAGGGTTTGTTAAGTTTCAAGGTGTCTCCCTTTTTTATTCTGAACCCTTTTAAATTTGGGCCCTCATTTCGGGGGGCCCAAACCAGCCAAAATTTTGGGGTACCCAAAATTAAAAAAAAGGGGGGGTCTCAGTGTGAAAAAATTTCTAAAGTGTTTGAGGGAAAAGGGCAACAAGGGGCCTAAAATGGGGCTAAAAGTCCCAAACCGTCCCAACCCCCAAAGGGCCGTTTTTAACCCCTTTTTGGTTTCACCAATTTTTCAAATTGGTGCTTCCCAGGGAAAAATTCTTTTTAAAAAAAAAATTTTTTTTTCAAATTTCAAAAGGGAAAACCCAAAGGGGGCCTTGAAAAGTAAAAGGGTTTTTACAAAAACCTAAATTTGGTACAAAATCAAGTTTCAAAAAAAAATTTTTAACCAATTTGCCTTTATCAAACCCCCCCCTAAGCCGGGACCAAATCTTACCAAGGCCTGTCCACATCCCTCAGGCGCTACCATCTACGTTTGTTTTAAAGTAAAAACCCGGGCCCCATTCAAACATTTTCGTTACATTTTTTTTGGTTGGGGGTTTTAAAAATTTTGGGGGCTAAAAATTTTGGGGTTTTTTTAAAAAATTTAAAAAACCCGGTTAAAAAAAAAAATTAAAAGTAAGTTGCCGTCAAACCCCAATTGTTTGGTAAAAAGTCCCCCCTGGCGCTAAAAAACCATTTTGGCCCACAGTCAAATTCCCCTTTTAAAATTTAAAGCGAAAAAAAGGGGGGAAAAATTTTTAACATTTCCGGACCCTCAAATTGGCCTTTGGGCTAAAAGACAAGGGGGAAACCCCAAAAATTCCGCCCCGGGGGGGATTCTTTCCAAATCTCCCCCAATTTTTCCCCCCCCCCCTTTTCCCAAGCCTACAATTTCCTTCAAAAAAAGAAAAAATTTTTTTTTAAAATTAAAATTTGAACACATTATTTTTTGGGTTGTTTAAAAAATTTTTAATTTCTTAAAATTTTTTTTTTTAAAAATTTGGGCTGGAACAAAATTGTTCCTTTTTTTTCAATGGGAAAATTCTTCATTTTCGTTTTTCTTTTTAAACAGCCTGAAACAAATTTTCAAATTTGGGTTCCACAGTTTCCCCAGTTTTGTTTTAAAAAAATTTTTGGGAAGTCCTCCCCCCAAAAATTTCACATTGCTCCCAAAAGCTAAAATGCTTTTAAATCAAAAATTTTCTTAAAAACAGTCTTAAGTGGGGGGGGGGGTTTTGGTTTGAAAACCCGCCTCATTGGTTTTAAAAAACCAAAGGCTTTTTTCCCCTTTTTTTTAAAGTTCCCCGGGAAACAAAAAAAAAAAGGGGCCTCCTTTCTCATGTCACCAAATTTTAAAGGTCCCCCAAAGGGCTCAAGGGGTTTTTCTGTTCCCCCCAGTTTTTTTGGACCATTTTTCCCGGTTGGACCCCAAATTTCCCTTTGGTACCACAAGTCCTCAAGTTGCCTGGCAACCAAAAAAAGTCCTTTTTTCCCCCCCAATCCTACAAGTTCCGGCTACCATATTCATATTTATTTTTTTTTAAAACTTTTTGGGTGTTTTTAGAGGAAAAAACAAAATGTTTAATTATTTTTAACTTTAAATGTCCTTAGGTGATTATTATTGAGTTATTTTATTATATTATTAATGTCATCTTTAAAACTAATAAGACACTCTTGTGATTTTTAAGTTTTACCTGCATGCCAGCACAGTAAATTTTTCTCAGTACAGGTACACATAGTGTAATTTCGTTATAATAATAAAGTAGGTATGTGTCCGCTGGGGTACATACCTACACCCACCCAATAAAATACACGATATTTAATGTAGCCCAGACCCTATTATCATCGACATTCCAGTTCACTGGTTCAATTGTTTCTAACAACTACCTTCAGATGCCTCATAAACAAAGGAGAAGTAAAAAAAATCATGCTAGGAAAAAGTAAAAAAAACATTATTTTTAGGGGGGCGACATAAGTTTTTCCCCCTAGTACAGTGGACCCTCGACCAATGATGGCATCGATTTAAAATAAATCCCCACTAGCGATACATTTTTCGCAAAAATTTGCCTCGACTAGCGCTAAAAAACTTGACCCAACACTATTGTTGTCTGAGCCCGGTCCACTTCTGGCCCGTGTTTAAAGCCCGCCGCCCCCGCGGTCGCTTCCCAAACTACAAACAGAACATTTTTATATTATCAAGCCTTTTTGTGATTGCACCCGCAAAAAAGTCACCCTGGGCCCCAGAAAGGGTTCTAGTGCCACCTACAGCAAAAAGGGTGAGAATTACAAAGGATATGAAGAAAGAGATCATTGCTAAGTATGAAAGTGGAGTGCGGTTCGAGTGGCAGGTTGTACACAAAACCCCAATCAACCATCGCTTTTGTGGGCAAGGGGGGAAAACAATCAAGGAAATGTTCTTTCCAAAAAGGTGCAACTTTTTTTCGAAAACTGAGATCGCAAGTACGAAGATGTTGAGAGACTGTTTTTTGGGGTGGATAAATGAAAAACAAAAAGCGGGGATAGCATCTCTCAAGGATCATATGTGAAAAGGCTGGAAGTTTCATGATGATGTAATTAAAAAAAAGCTAGCAACTATGGGGATGGATGAATTTAAGCCAGCAAAGATTGGTTTGAGAGATTTAAAGGGAGGGAAGTAACCTGGGAAAAAGGACTTGCCCCTCAATCCATCAACACTCTCCCTCCCCCCTCCCATCAATCATCACGATCTTCAATAAAGGTAAGGTCATGTAATGTCATGTCTTCTTCAGTTTGGGTGTATTTTAAAAATTTTATTTCATGGGTAAAAAAAAAATTTTTTTTTTTCTTACTTTGGGTGTCCTACTGGATTAATTTTTTTTCCCTTATTTCTTTGGGGAAATTAACTTGATAACGATAATTTTGCAACAATGAGCTTCAGGAACGGGTTTAAAAGCGTTAGTCGAAAGGGTTCCACTGTTTAAAAGTAAAATAACATTTAATGTGGCCCAAAAGGGGAATTTTATTTGTATTGTGTAATGTTTACTCTCCCCCTGGCAACCCACCTCCATAGCATATAAAAAGATGTTTTTATGTATGTAACGTGTTTCTTATATAATTTTTAAGAAAATACATAGATGGTTAATAAAATGTCTATTTTGATGCAAAATTAGACACTTTTAATGTGCCCAAGAGTGTTATTATTACATAATAGAGATGTCTCATGGAGAATGAAAAAAAAAACCGGTGGCCCAAGCCCTATTTGAAAGACCCTTTTCCATATAGAAAGTTTTTGGGCATAATTGAGATCACCGTAAGAGAACCCCATAAGGGGTAAACACCGAAAAGCCGGGGGGGCCCCACTGTACATATCTTTTATACTTTAAAAATCACTTTTCCCGTTTAACTTTTAATGTTTAAAAAAAAAGTTATTCAAAGGGCCTAAAGGGAAAAAAGTCACTTTGAGTTTTTTTGGTTATCCCAGATAATTTATACATATGCTGCTGTATGTAATATAATTTAAGTAACCTTACCTGAATAAATTTTCTATTCCACTACAGGAGGAAAGTACACAGTGGCCCTGATAATTTTAAGCCTGCCCATAAAGCTCGATACAAGGTACTTTTGGAAATTACACTAACCACTCATTTCTTTGTAATCTTGTATTTGTCCAAATTATAAAGTGCTGCACTGAACCCGCAAAATGGTATGGGGGGGACTTCATTGCTGGTGCACTGAACCAGCAAATGGTATGGGGTGACTTCTTTTTGGTGCACTGTCTCCACCATTTAACAGTTTTTGGTGCAATATCATGTGTTTTTTGCCCTTTTCAGAATGTATCATTTTTTATTATGTTTTGTTTGATTTTCTTAGTTAGTTGGGTTATCTGGGTTGGATTAGGCTGAGTTTTGGGTTGGTTTGGCTGAGTTATGCTGGGTTAGGTTAGGTTGAGTTACACTGGGGTTTTTTGGATTTCATTTGTGCTTTTTAAAATTTGCACAAATAAAAAAATTTCTTCTGTTTTAAAAAAATACAAAAAATGAGACACCAGGAATTATTTATTTATTTTCTTTTTATTGGACATAATAATGGTGACAAAAAATATAGCGATTGGGGTGTACAGCCAAAGCCCTTGAAACAGAGCTTTGGGGGGCTTAAAAAATTTAATTAAAATTTAAAAATTAAGTAAACAATAAAAAACCCCAAAATAAGCTAACAAAAAAAAATAAAATATCTGATATTCACTTCTACTGATAATGAAAAATGTGATATTGCACTGATAAAGTGGTGACCAAAAAAATGTGCTGTTTTTGGGAAAAAAACACACAGACTATAATGTGATTCTTTATTGCTACGTTTTTACACACACGTGGGGTTTAGAAATTACAGAAAATCTACCGGGGTAAAGCGAACATGAGTATATAAAGGGTGGAGAGTCAGGTGGAGAACGCTGGGTAGGCGGGATACCGAGACAGACCTGCATGGGACAGGAGGGTGTTTGACTCCAAGATTCTGCGTATTGTATTCTTTTATGGCAATAAGTTTTGTGGTTTCTGTAGTCATTTAAAAGGTTGTGGAAATTTAGGTGTTGAAAGCAGGTTTTTCCTAAACCCTTTGAGGGTCATCAAGTAGTTCTATGGGTCGCCTTTGAAGCCAGGGGTCCAACAAGCCGAAGAACTTACGCCATATTCTAGCGGCTTCAAATTTAGCACCCGCACTGCATGTGGGATACGCCATCTTCAGTACAGTGGACCCCCCCCCCCCGAGTTTCATGATTAAATCCATTCCAGAGGAGCCCGCTGCTGAGGTCGAAATTCACGAACTCGAAACCATTTTGCCCCATAAGAAATAATGGGAAATAAAATTATCCGTTCCAGTACACCCAAAAAATATACAATAAAATATTTTTTTTCAACTTAAATAAGATCTACATAATGAAAACATCAGAAATCAAGTACATGATTTAAAATAAATAATAATAACATTTACACTTACCTTTACTGAAGACTTCTGCGTGGATGTGAAGATGGGAGGAGGGGATAGGAGAAGGTGTGTAAACTATAGTTTGGAAGGAGCAATCTCCTTCCATTAGGACTTTAGGTAGCAAGTTCCTTTCTGGGTTTACTTCCCTTCTTCTTTTAATGATACTGGGAACAACTGAGTCACTGGACCCCTGGCGCACAAAATATCTATCAGAGAGGTCTTTTCTGGCGTTCTTTTAAGATTCCCTGAAAGTGGGACACAACACTGTCATTGTACATGTTGCAGATACGGCTTGTTTCAGCTTGGTCAGGGTGATACTTTTCAACAAAACTTTGCAACTCATTCCACATTCCACACATGTCCTTAATCACTGAACAAGGCACCTCATCCACTCCCTCTTCCTCTCCTCTGAAGCAAGTTCCTCGGCTGTGGTTCTGTGACTGTTCCAGTTGAAGCTCTTGCAGTTCATCAGTGGTTAGCTCTTCCCTGTGGTCCTCCACCAACTCTTCCACATCCCCATCACTCACTTTATTTACCAAAGGGCTTGCATTGGCTTTCCTTGGGTCCATGATGACTTATTTAGCGTTGCAAGCATGAAAAACAATGCATTACGTATTATGAAATGTATTGTATGAACCCGCGGGGTGATGGTCACGTGTTGGTAAACAATGGCACACTGAGCGTGAATGCCGTGGGAGACTGGTTTTGTGTGCACGGTGACGAGCGGAAGGGTACCGGACGGCCACCGAAACACGAGTTTTTTCACGAAACTTGAGGCCAAATTTTTCAAAAAAAAACTCGCCGAAGGTCGAATTTCTCGAAAGTCGAGGCTGCCGAAACTCAGGGGTCCACTGTACTTTGTTCATCAGGCCTTGCGGCAAGGAAGCTCTCACTCCCCGGTGAATTGGGACTCTCCTCTTTCCAAGTGATAGCTCTAACACTGGTGGAAGTGGATCTGAAGAGGAATTCTATTGTTTTGAACCATTTGGTACTTTATACCTTTAGGGTTTACAGGGTTACGGGGACCCCAATGGAAGTACAGTGGACCCCCGGTTAAGACTTTTTTCATTCCAGAAGTTTTGTTCAGGTCCCAGTACTGACCAAATTTTTTTCCCCTTAAGGAATTTGGGAAAAGTAGTTTAGTCCATTTCAGACCCCCAAACAACCGTAAAAACCCCTTTCTAAATACACTTACAAAATTTGGTCGCTTTTGGGAGGGGTGTTAAGGGGGGTTTCCACTGTATGTCACTCTGATTTTTTTGGGTTTACCCTGGGTTTCCCTCTACACATATGTGTATGTATGATAATCTATTTAACTATTTGCTTTTAACCTGATCAAACTTATTTAATGCCACTTGTGCTCGGGGAAAGGGTTAAGGGTTTTATTTAGGTATAACAATACATTTTACTTAGATTTCATACCAGCAGCATTGGTAAAGATTTAGGATAACAAAAAAAAAGTCAGATTTGCTTATTTCCTTTGGGGGTTCATGTATCTGTTAAAAATTTAAATTTCTAAGTCTCCCTCAAAAATGCCTAGCCATGCTAGGTTTTCCTAGGGGCCCCCCCCTCTTTTAAATTAGTATTTTATAAATGTAAACCACACAAAAAACCCAAAAAACCTTTTAAACCCCCCCACATTTTTAACCCTTATGGGAGAATAAATTGGTTAAATTGAATTGAACTGATTATGGAACCATATGGTATTTTTAAAATGTACCATTTGGTCCCCTATACCATATGAAATTTCCAAAGGGGGGGCCAAAGGTACATCCAGGGCCCCTCCCACCGGGAAAATAGACAGGGGAAAAAGTGACGATGATGGGGGTTAAAATTTGGGGGATAGATAAAACCAAATGCGTCGTAGGTGGTGGGGTGGGTGGTCCCAAAAGCATGCATTTATGGAGCTTGCATTTTTGTGGCCCCAGCCCGGGACGGGGAACCCAAGCTCCCTGACTCGGGCAGGTAAAGGACAAAGGGCATCATCATCCCCGGTGGGTAGGAGACAAACTGGGGTAAAAATTTTATTTGCTTTTTGAAAACTTTAATGCTTATGCCTCATGTTTTAAGCAAAAATAAAATAATCATACTTGCCCACAGTAAAAAAAGGGACCCCCACTGGGGCACGAATCTTGTTTCAAAGACTTTCAAAGACTGCAGCAGTTTTTGGAACTTTGCCCAATGACGGGATGTACTTTTTTGTAAATTTTTTAAAATAGAAAAATTACTAATTTTTGTACAAATGTTTGCATGTTTTTTTTTTTGTAAACAAGAACATATTGTAACAAAATAATGATGAAAATATTTGTGGTTGTTTTGTTGAAAACTAAAAGGGACGGGCCCACCCAGACTATGGGAAACAAAAGGGGGGGGAGCCTTTAACCTCTCCAGGGAAAAGGGTTTTTTAGGGCTGGGAAAGGAAAAAAAAAAAACGGGCAAAAAAATGACAAAAACCCTACACCAATTTGAAAAAAAACCTTCTGGAGCAGAGGTACAAAAATTGGCCTCTACTCCAGAAAACAGATTTTAGAGCCAGTGAATAACCCCCCCCCCTAAATTCCCCCAATTTAAGGGACATTTTTTCTTTGAAAACCTTAAAAGGGTCAAAAGCTGTCAAAATAACAAAAAAATTTCCCCTTAGAGAAAGGGGACTGCTCATGAGTCTATGAAATTTTTTTACACCCTTTCACAGGGGGACCCACAAAAAAGGATCTTTATGAGAACAAAATATGGATCCCAGGTTATAACCTTTCCAATGCGACAGCTAAAGGCAAAAAGGGGGGTTTTGGTCTGCCCATCAAAAAAGTCGCTCATTTGCCCCAGAACTACTAAAATACCTCAAATAATATATTTTAAATTTTTTGGGGGTTTAAAGACTGAAAACCAAAACCTTTTTCCATTGTGGTAGTTTTAACAAGCCTCCAGATGCAACTTCCCGGGAAATTTCCCCGGGACCCAGTGTTTTTGAAAACTGACCTTTTCTAAAAAAATCTCCCAACCCCTCCCCCAAAAACACCCTTACTACAGGAGATTTCAACTTGGACCCCTAAAATGGAGGGGTCCGCAAACAATGTTTTAGCAGAGTTTACCCCAGGAGGAAAGCTCAGATGAAAATTCACCCCACACCCCGAACTATTAAATCTCGGCCCCAAATTCCCCTTTAAAACCCACCCAAAAGTAGACCCTTTAAAAGACTAGAAAAAACGTGGCCCTATCTTCACAAAACAACGACGATCTGATGGTAAAAAAACTGTATCAAAGACATAACTCAGATCCAAAATAATAGAGGTACGGGACATGCAGGGCACTTCTGCCCAGCAAAATTTGAGGAGTTGAAGGCCCTCTTCACAAAATTAAATTTTTCAATAAAAAAAACTTTACAAGGGGAAAATTAAATTTTAAACCATTTTCCAAAATTTGAAACAATTTGGGAAGATTTCCTAAAAAAACATGGACCCCGAAAAAATTTCCCCGAAAAAAAAAATAAAATTCTGTGGTTCTTGGATCTCCCTCAAGACAAGCCCCTTTTAAGAAAAAGAAAAAAAAAATAAGCAAACTAGAAAAAAAAGAGACGTCCCTTTTCAAAACGAAGGAAAGGGAGTCACAGACCCGTGAGGGGGAAACCAATATCTCGAAAGGGCAAAGGGGGCCCATAGTCAATGAAAATTGCAAATATCGAATTAGGTAAAGGGAATTTTCAGGAGACAAGAATCACGGGGAAAAAAATGAAGCCATAAAAAAAACTAAAAAAAAACAAAATACTTCTTTCTTTATCCCAAATCAAAGGGAAAAAATTAACACCATTTACTGGGCCTCTGTTAGGCGGATGGGACTTTACACAGATGCACCCAAAAGAAAATGAATGAGATACTAAATCACAATATGACCCCAGTGTCAGCGAGCCCCCCTGCCCAGACTAACGGTCGAAAAAACCCAAAATAAATTTCTTTTGAACGAACCCCCAAAATTTAAAACACCCCAAAAAATCTCAGATATTATTTTAAAACTCCACGAGACTTGAAGAGGCAATAAATGACATCCCCACACCCATTGCCCCGGGCCCCCAGACTCAGGGGAACTCCTGTTCCTCAAAAACCTCCCAAGAACCCCCTAAATGTGCCATAGCTTTTTTATGGGAGGGGAGCTGGACAAAGGAGTCATTCCCCCACCACTAAAAAAAACAGACATAGCCCCCACTTCAAAAGGGTGGCAGAAAAAGCAATTGCAAAAAAACTCCCAAAACCAAAAAACCGCACAAAACACCCACATCTTTAAAAATCTTTGAGGGGTTTCCAAGAAGAAAGATCGCCAACCCCCTTGATACCATTCAATTATACAACCCAGGGCAACAGGGTTTAGAGCAGGCCCCCCTGCCTGTCCCAGCTACTGGACCATTATGCCCAAGGCCCTTTGGAAGTTTTAGAAGATAAACAAAATGAAGATGTATACACAGATTTTCCCAAAAAGTTTTCGAAAGCGTGACCATGGTGTAAAAAAGCACCCCAAAATGCGTGAAAAAGGAATAACGGGAAAAGTTGGTAGATGGATCAAATAATTCCTAACAAATAGAACAGGGAAGAGTAATGGGTAAAACAGGTAAAGCCCCGGGCAGCCACGGTTAAAAAGCGTTCCACAAGGCACGTATTTCGTTCCCATTCTATTCCTATCCTCATTTCTGACTGGACAGTGATGTCGCCTTATTTCCCGTGTCTTCCTTTGTGGATGACACCCAGATTTCAAAAGCAGGATTTCCCATTGAAGACACTTTTGAGATTTCAAAGTGGACATCAACCAAATCTTCAAATGGGCCACTCAAAACAATATGAAGTTAAAACGAGGAAAAAATTTTAAAACTTCAGTATGAAAAAACTTGGGGGAAATAAAAAAATGTATCGGGGTATACCCAAATTCAAAACCCCCAAAAATTAGAGCGGGGAAAAGGAATGTGACAAAACCTAGGAGGGGATAATGTCAGAGGATCTCGCCTTCAAAGACCACAACAATTTATTACCTCATCTGCTAGGAAAATGATAGGATGGAAAATGGAAAAAACCTTCAAAAATGGGGAAACCCCAAAGGGGGGGCCCCAGAGTTTTCCCTTCAAATGGGCTTGTGTTCTCTAGGCGGGGAATACTGCTGTCCCTTTACAGCCCCCTTAAAGGTTGGGGCATTCCCAGACCTGGAGGTTTTAAAAAAGAACTTTCACAGATTACATAAGTAAGATAACCCACCAAAAATACTGGGAAATTTTAAAGGTCCTTAAACCTGTTTTCCCCCGGGGAATCAGGCGAGAGGATCCCAGGGATAATATACATTTGGAAGGGCCCCTGGAGGGTTTTGGTACCAAACTTGCACACGAAAATCACCCCCTTTTGGAAAGCAAAAGACTCGGCGGAGTTTGCAACTTTTCCCCCGATAAAAAAGCGGGGGCCGCCACGGGTACATGAGGAAAAAACACAGTAAGTGCCCGGGGCCCCAAAGGGATTTTTTTCAACTGCCCCCAGCATACTTAAGGGGGATTACCAATAGACCCGGGACTGTTTTCAAAAAGGGCCCTGGACGGGCCCACCAAAATTTCGTATTGAAAACCCGGGGCTGTGGTTCGTACACCCAGCTTGACTGTGGCCGCGAAAACAGCCGGGGTTGATAGGACCCTGTCCCCTTTGAGGCCTGGTCCCCCAGCCCGGGGCCCCGCGGGGGCGTTGCCCCCCGGAAACCCTCTCGGGGGTAAAAAAGGGGGATGGAGCTTACACCAATTTTCACCCCAAAACCCTTTTCACATTTTGGTTTCCCCATAAAAATTAATTCAACCCTATTTTAACAAATACTTACTCCATCAAAAGTGTTATGTGCATTATTATTATAATCAAGGGGAAAAGCGCAAAACCCGGAGGATTATAAAAAGGGGCCTGGGGGGGGGGGGAGGGGAAACCCCTTTCAGGCTTAATTGGGGGAAAAATGGAGCCCCGACCCAAATTCCCAAAAATCAAGACCCCCTCACCAAATAAAGGGAAACCCTTTCCTTAAAAGGGAAGTGTTTTTTTGCAGCCCCTTTGAGGCAACACACGGGGGAAACCCACACTGTAGAATAATAAAAAAATATTAAAACCCCTTTTATTAAAATAAAAAGGGTTTAAAAGGCCCCCCAAGGGCCCAATAAGTCTTTCTGTCTGACTTTTTTGGGTTACCCCAGGTTCTCTAACTTATTTTGGTTATCCCAGGTCACCCCAGGTTTTTTCCAAAATATGCTGCTATGTTTTGAAAATTTTATGAAAACTGTATTTGTGTATACCTGAAAAAAACTTATTACCCCCTGGCTTGAAAAACACTGCGGCAAGGCAGGCGCTCAGGTGGGGCGGACAGGTTCCCCGCAGGTTCGGGACGAGTCATGTTCAGAAAAAAAGTGATGGGTGCAACGCAGGTGCCGTGGTGCAGGGAGCGCTAACTGATCCAGCAAACAGCGACTGATCCAGCAACGCTGATGATCCAGCAACAGCTGATGATCCAGCAAAAGCTGATGATCCAGCAACAGCTGATGATCTAGCAAAAAAGCTTTACTGGTTTCCCGAACAGCGGGCTGATCAGGGAACAGCTGACTGACTAGCAACAGCTGACTGGGTCTAGCAACAGCTGATGTTTCCCGCAACAGGACTGATCCGCAACAGCTGACTGATCCCGCAAACTGCTGAAACCAGCAAAAGCTGACTGATCCCGCAAAGCTGACTGATTAGCAACCCGGAACTGATTTCCCGCAACAGCACTGATCCCGCAACAGCTGATGTTTTTGCAACAGCTGACTGGTCCAGCAACAGTGGGCTGATCAGCAAAAAGCTGACTGATCCCGCAACAGCTGACTGATTCCCGCAAAAAGTGACTGATCCCGCAACAACTGACTGAACTAGCAAAGCCCGACTGAACCAGAACAGCTGCTGATCCAGCCCAAAAGCTGGGTGATCCCCCGGGAACGCTGACTGGCCCAGTAACAAGGGGAATGGTCCAGCAACAGCTGATGATCCGCAACAAACTGACTGATCCAGCAAACAGTGACTGGTCCCGCAACAGTGTTTTATCCCGCAACAAACTGGGCTGATCCAAGCAACAGTGGGCTGATCCCCGCAACAGCTGATGATCTAGCAACAGCGGAAAGATCCAGCAACAGTGACTGATCCAGCAACAGCCCGGGCTGATTTCCCGGGAAAAAGCTGATTTTTTTTATCCAAACAACAGTGATTTATTTCCGCAACAGTTGACTGATCCAGCAACGCTGAATGATCAGCAACAGCTGGGCTGATCTAGCACAAACTGACTTTATCCAGAACAGCTTTACTAAACCAGCAACAGCTGACTCATAGCAACAGTGGGTCATCCAGCAACAGCTGACTCATCCGCAAAAGGGTGACTGATCCGCAACAGCTGATGAACCCCGCAACGCTGAAATGATCTAGAAACCCGCTGACTGATCCAGCCCAAAAGCTTTATGATCTAGCCCAAAAGCTGACTGATCCGCAAAAAGCTGACTGATCAGCAACGCTGACTATCCAGCAACAGCTGACCCGATTTAGCAACAGCTGATGATCCAGCAACAAATGACTGATCCGGGAACCCGCCCGACTGATCCCGCAACAGTGACTGGGTCCCGCCCAAAAAGCTGGGCTGATCTGCAACAGTGCTGGTTCAGCAACAGCGGACTGATCCAAACAACAGCTGACTGATCCCGCAACAGTTTATGGTCCCGCAAAAGCTGACTGATCCAACAACACTGGGTGATCCCGAACACTGACTGGTCCAGCAAAAGGTGATGATCCGCAACAGCTGACCCGATCTAGCCCAAAAGTGACTGATCCAGCAACAACTTACTGATCCAGGGAACAGCTGACTGATCCAAAAAAGCTGATGATCCCGCAAAAAGCCTGACTGAAACCAGCAAAGCTGACTGATCTAGCAAAAAGCTGACTGGGGCAGCAACAGTGACTGATCCAGCAAAAAGTTTTAATGATCCCAAACAACAGCTGACTGGTCCAAACAACAGCTGACTGATCCGCAACAGCTGATGATCCAGCAAAAGTGGGCTGGTTCCCGCAACAAACTGACTGATCCAGCAACAGTGACTGATTTAGCAAAAAGCGATGGTCCAGCAACCCGCTTTACTGATCCAGCAACAGTGCCCGATCTAGCAACAGCTGGGTGATCCGCAAAGCTCCCCGATCCAGCAACAGCTGCCCCATCCGCAACAGTGGGTGATCTAGCAACAGCTGACTGATCCCGCCAAAAGCTGACTGTCCAGCAAAAAAGCTGACTGATCCCCGGGACAGCTGCTGATTTCCCGCCAAAAAGCCTTGGGCTGAAATTTGCAACGCTGACTGGGCCAGCAACCCGCGACGGGCCAAGCAACAGCTGACTGATCCGCAACAGCTGACTGAAATTTGCAACAGCTGACTGATCAGAAAAAGCTGATGATCTAGCAAAAGCTGGGGGATCCAGCAACAGTGGGCTGATCCCGAAAAAGCTGGGTGATCCAGCAACAGCCCGATGATCCAGGGAACAGTGAATATCTAGCAACAGTGACTGGGAGCAACAGCTGACTGGTCCAGGCCCCAAAAGTTGGGCTGATCCAGCAACAGGGTGACTGATTAGCAACAGTTGGGTGATTTTTAGCAAAAAGCGACTGATTTCCCGCAAAAAGCTGATGATCTAGCAACAGCTGATGATTTCCCGCAACAGCTGATGATCTGCAAAAGCTTTACGGAAACCAGAACAGTGACTGATCTAGCAACAGCTGATGGTCCAGAAAAGCTGATGGTTTCCCGCAAAAAGTGCTGATCCAACAAAGCTGAAATGATCCAGCAAAAGCTGGGTGTTCCCCGCAAAAAGCTGACTGATCTAGCAAAAAAACGGGCTGATCCAGCAACAGGGGTGACTGATCCAGCAAAAAGCTGGGCTGATCCAGCAACAGCTGATGGGTCTAGCAAACAAACTGACTGATCCCGAAAAAGCTGGGCTGATCTAGAAAGCTGCTGATCCAGCAACAGCTGACTGATTAGAAAAAAGCTGATGATCCCGCAAAAGCTTTAAATTTTTTTAAAACAAAGCTGCTGGTCCCGCAACAGTGACTGGTCCCGCAACGCTGACTGATCCGCAACCCGCTGACTGGGTCCAGCAACAGCTGACTGATCCGAAAGCTGACTGATCTAGCAAAAAGTGCTGATCCAGCAAAAAAGCTGATGATCCCGCAAAGCTGGGTGGTTCCCGCAAAAAGGGTGACTGATCCAGCAACAGCTGACTGATCCAGCAAAAAGCTGGGTGAAACTTGCAACAGCTGCTGATCCCCGGGAACAGCTTACTGATCCAGCAAAAAACTGACTGTCCCGCAAAAGTGATGAAACCAGCAAAGGTGACTGATCCAGAACAGCTGACTGGGGCCAGCAACAGCTGACTGATTTTAGCAACAGTGATGGTCCAGCAACAAACGACTGAAACCCGCAACGCGAATGATCCCGCAACAGTGACTGGTCCCGCAACAGGGACTGATCCCGCAACAGCTGCTGTTCCCCGAACCCGCTGACCCGTCCGCTACAGCTGACTGATCCGCAACAGCTGAAATGACCAGCAAACAAACCGGCTTACTGATCCCTCAAAAGGGTGATGATCCCGCAACAGCTGACTGACCAGCAACGGGTGACTTTTTCCAAACAAAAGCTGACTGATCCGCAACAGCTGACTGGTCCCGCAAGCTGACTGGTCCAGAACAGCTGACTGGTCCCGGAAAAGTGGATGATCAGCAACAGCCCCGACTGAAACTAGCAAAAAGTGACTGAAACCAGAACAGTGAGATCTAGCAACAGGGTGGTGATCCAGCAAAAAGCTGGGGTTTATCTAGCAACAGCTGACTGGTCCAGCAACGCTTTACTGTCCAGCAACAGCTGACTGGTCCAGCAATAGTGACTGATCCCGCAACAGTGACTGATCCCGAAACCCGCCCGAATGATCCCGCAAAAAGCTGACTGATCCAGCAAAGCTGACTGATCCACAACAGCTGATGATCCGCAACAGCTGACTGAAACCAGGGAACAAACTGACTGATTTCCCGCAAAAGCTGACTGATCTTTGCAACAGCTGACGATCCAGCAACAGCTGGGCTGATCTAGAACAAGCCCGATGATCCAGCAAAAAGTGATGATCTAGCAACAAGCTGACTGATCCAGCAACGTGGGCTGTTTAGCAAAAGCTGACTGAAACCCGCAACAGCTTGACGGGTCTAGCAACAGGGTGACTTTATCCGCAACAGTGGAAAGATCTAGCAACAGTGATGGTTTCCGCAAACTGACTGGTCCCCAAAAAGCTGACTGATAGAACAGCTGAAAAGATCCAAAAACAGCTGATGATCCCGGGAACAAAGAGACCACCCAAAGGAAAAAAAGTCACTTGTCTGACTTTTTTGGGTTATCCCAGGTTTTCCCCGGTTCTCTAACATATGTTGTTTATCCCAGGTTTTTCCAGGTTCTTTCACTTTTGTGTATGTATGGTAATTTTTTGAAAAATCTTTTACCGGAATTTTAAATTACTTACTTACTTTACTTACCCCGGTAAAACAAGACAAAACCCCCCTTGTTTGTTTGTTGGGTTTATCAGGGCCCTAACAGCCCTTTCGCCCGTATCGAACCCGGGCTTCCCCATGTTGGGGAAGATTTGGTTTTCCCCAAGCTGGACCCGAAAAAAAAAATTAAAAAGGTTCATTTTGTAAATAGACCAGGAAAATAGAAGTTCCTAATCAGTTTAGGTGGAGACCTTTTTCCCAAAACCCCCAGAGAGAGGGCTCCCCACTTCCCCCTTTGGTCAGTAACCGGCTTCCCTCCTAAACGTTAAACAATTCCAATACATAATTTTAGAATTATCAAAAAAGCTGCAAATTTGGGGTTGGCTAGAAGTAAGCCGATGATAGGTGCCCCTTTCCCGTAATGTTCCCGGCGGGCAAAAATTGGGGTTTGGGGCAAAAGGGCTCAGGCCCCGAAATACCTGAGGCAGTTAAGGACCCAATTTGGGAAAAAAGTCACTTTTCCGACTTTTTTTAGATTTTTTTATTTATTTATTTATTACCAATTTTTTAGCACCATTTTGAGGTAAAAAAATACAGATAAAGAGCGCCCTGCCCAAAACCCCGTATACTATACCCTAACATTTTCGGGTGGGGTTCTCCCACACATATATGCTATTAGGGTATTTATTTATTTTTTGTCTTTGCAAACAGTACATTGAGATTTTGTATTTTCAATAGGGGGTTGCAATGCCAAAAAGAACCTTATTATGGGCCCTTTGGGATTTTGGGCCCCAAATTAAAATTATTGGGGTTTAAAATCAAATTAAAAACTAAGGATTTATCTTAGTTGTACAGTTAAAAATTATTATTTTATTAAATTTTTCAGTAGATTATTAATTATAAGTGAATCAAATTTGTATTTGGGCAAAAAATTATTAATATTTTTCAAAAAAGTTTTTTTGGAAAACTATTCAATTTTATTCCCTGTCAAAAATGGAAAAAAAAGGTTCAAATTTATTGTTGACGTTATAAAGTGGGGGAACATAAAATAGGTGGGGCTGAGTTTTAGAATTTAATCTAGGGTGATTAAGGGTTTTGAGAAAATTCTTAAATTGATTTTTTAGACTGGGGTTTTTTTAACATCTTCTGGGAATGAAATTTCCTAAATTTTTGGGGGCCTTTTTTTGCATAGGTTTTTTCACAGTGTAATATGGACACGAGGAAAATCAAAAAGATATTTTTGTTTGTGTTGTGGTATGTGTTCCCGTTTAAAGGTTTGGGGAGGGGAAGTTTGAGTGGGGGTTTATATTTGCGTGTATTGTTTTTGTGTATGTAGTAGGCACATGAATAAGTAAAGGGATGTTTAACGGTGAGAAAATTCAGACTTTTTTAAAAATTTGGGGGGTTGGGTGGGGAGGGGGTGGGGGAAATTTTTTATCATTCTTTTTGCTGCCCTTTTTTCTGGGTTATGAATTTTTATGTAAATGCATTTGTGTTTTGCCTTTAATAAGTTTCCCTTTTTCCCCCACCCTGTTCTTCTTGGGTGGGGGGGTTTTTTCGGGCACTAAAATTGACGCTTTATTTTTCCCCCAAACTCAGAATCCGGAAAATCAACAAACTGATCAAAACTAGGTGAAAATGAGAAAAAAAAAAGGTTTCTTTGGAAAAAATTTTGATTTTTTTTGCCACCCAAGTGGCTAGTTTATTGTGCACCCCCCAAACCCTCATCTGGACGGTAGCGCCCGGGGCAAAAGGATACACAAAAAAGGGCCTTTTTCTACCCCAAGGGATTTACAAGCCGCCTTTTTCCTAAAACCCCCTACTAAAAGTCCGGGCAGTACTTTAAATACAACAACAGGTTTCCCTTTAAACAAAAAACTATGATGACCTCCTTTGGGACTCCTTGAATCACTAAAGACACCCCTTTTCCTGCATTATTTTTACTGAGACCTTTGGGTTAAGAGGACACAATTGATATTTACCCTCTACCAGGAACACAGCAATCCAAACTGCAGATTTATACCAAATTGGGGGTGGTATTTTCCCTCTATTACTCTAAAAACCCAAATTTTCTTGTAATTTGCACCAAATTGCTTTAGTGAAAGAAAATGGGAATACATTTTTGCTAATTTTTACGTAAAAAAACCTTAAAAACAAACCCATAACAATCGGGTTTCCATTTACCCGGGGGCCCCAAACAAAAAATCCCAAATTTTAGTGAGGGGAAAATTAAAAATCACTAATAACAAAAAGACAAAAGGGAAAAAGCACCCCTTTTTTCTTAGCTGGGCTTCCCAAAATCAACCCTGGCTTACTAGATGCTCAGGGCCCGTAAATGATTTTATAAAAAAATGTGAACAACACACTTTCATTTCCACAAAAAAACTAAAAAACCCAAACCCGGCTCACTTTAAAAAAAGGGAACCTTTAAAAGACCACATATGGACCCCAAATACTAGCCCCCTTAAAACGGGTAAACACAGATAAACACTACAAAACCACTACCCTACCTTCCTCCTGACAAACATTAGTAAACCACCACTTGAATACAACAAAGTCTCATTTAGACTCCATGACGAGGCCTCAGTAAGGAAGTTCACAGCTGACCTAGAGACCGTTGATTGGCCTACAGAATTCTCCAAGGCCAATGGTATTGATGACTGGACAGACATTTTTCTTAACAAATTACTTAGACTATACAACAAACATTGTCCTATAAAAACAAAACAGATCACAAACAAACGGCTTGGTTGCCCATGGCTAACCAGCACCATTCTGAAATCCATTGACAAGAAACACCAATATGAAAAGCAATATAGACAGGGCTTGATACACAAAGATACTCTTAAACACTATTCATCAGCTCTCACCAAAGTAATAAAACAAGCCAAACAACTATACTACTCCAGTAGATTCACAGACACTAGAGGAGATATAAAAAAGACCTGGAAAACACTCTCTCAGATTCTAGGGACCCACAAACTGAGAAAAACCAAGAATATTGTCCTAACTAAACCTAATGAAACACCACTACATCCCACTGACACAGCTAACAAGATAAACGACTTCTTCTCAAACATAGGATCTAATCTCGCCAGTAAAATCCCACATACCAATGCCCATGCCGGGGACTACCTAGATGGGAATTTCCCTAATTCCTTCTATTTTGCACCAACTGAGCCCACGGAAGTCACTGAGATCATAAAGTCACTTAAAAATAACTCAGGGAATCTGTCTCATGTCCCACCATTACTGTACAAGCGAGCGGCCCATGTCCTTTCGCATGCTATTTCACTACTTTTTAACAAGTCACTAGAGACTAGCACCTTCCCGAAACTACTCAAGATGGCAAGGGTTACACCAATACATAAAGGTGGTGACCCTACAGACTTAAACAACTATAGGCCAATATCTAACTTACCATTGCTATCCAAAATCTTTGAGAAACTCGTGCACAGGAGACTGTATTCATTTATAATGGCTCAAAACATACTCAACCCCTGCCAGTTTGGATTCAGGAAAATAAAAGCACTAATGATGCAATCATAAAAATGCTAGATCTGCTTTACACAGCATTGGAAAATAAGGAATATCCACTAGGAATTTTTATTGACCTAAGAAAAGCTTTTGACACAGTAGACCACGACATCCTACTCCACAAACTTGATCACTACGGTATAAGAGGCCATGCCCCTTGCTTATTAAAACTTACATTACTAATAAGTACAGTACGTCACCATTAAAGACACAGCATCGAAACCGGCCCTTGATTGGATTTCCCAGGGAAGGTCTTGGGCCCCCCTGCTCTTCCTCATATACACAATGACCTTCCAAAGATCCAAAACACCTAAAACCCTTTCTCTTTGTGATGAACGACTTATGTCATCTCTCACCCTATCTTGCCCCCCTCAACACCATTGTGAATGAGGGCGTTTAAAAATATCGACTTGGAGCACCCAATAAATTACGCTTAACATGACAAAACCTTATTTATTTTTGGGTAGCAGGAGGAGTGCACAAATTAACTTTAAAGATTGACAACACTCTAATTACCGAAATAATGGGGGAAAATTCCTAGGCTTATCCCTTGAAACAACCGAATTTCAGCCCCCATACCCAGCATATACCCAAAAAAAGTACCCAAAACGGTTGGGATCCTCTCCAAGTAGATATACGGCCGCAAAATCCCCTTTCACACATACCACTCACTTATTTACCCATACCTACCTATGCTATTTGTGCTTGGGATCAATGCAGCAACACACCAAAAAGCCAATAAAACCCCAAAAAAAAAGCTGCGTAAAAATAATCATAACCCCTCCCTGGAAAACACCCCCCCCCAATCTTATAGATTTAAACTTCCCCCAGTTGTAACCCAACTTACTACTGTGCAATCTATATCTACAGGGCCTTAAACTCAATATAACCTTGCCTAAAACATTTTCTTGATAGTTGTGACAGAACCCACGGCATAACCCAGACACAAAATCTCTACGACATCCCCGTTTCCGACTAAAAACCTTTAAAAAATTCAAGTATGTCAAAGGCCCCAAATCTGGAAAACCCTACCTGAGAACTTAGAACTGCAGACAATTCATCACCTTTAAAAAATACCCTTAGAAAAAATTTTCTCCCTGATACCCCCGTCAACTAACACCGAATACCCCCTGGTGGTTCACACTTACACTCACTCACTATTTGCCATAACAGAAATATTAATTCGTCTTAAAATAAAGAAACCTGTGATACTCTTTTGCAACCCTGAATGGGTTTAAAAGATTATTATGTATATATGTAATGTATATTATTTTTCAATTAATTTTTATTGCTTTTATTTGCGAAAATAGCAAATGTAAATTATGCTTTTATTATTATTTGACGTTAAAAAGTTTTTTTGACTTTGTTAGGATGTACGTAATATGTGCCGTTCAAGTCTTGATTTTCAAAATACTTAATCTCGCTTGTTGCTCTTTTTAAATGCCGGCTTTTGAGCTGCAGTTTTCCCGTAGCTTACTGATCGAGGGGGGGGTTTTCCCACCCCTCGTGAAGTATCAGTCGCTTAGACTCGCTTGGTGGTTGGACAGATTTTCTGTTCATTTTCTTGTTGTTCTGTGGAAAATTTGTTTACAGAAATTTTATAGACTTAGTGATTTTTGCGTTGTACGGGTTGTGTGTGCTTTGGGCCTCTGAAAAATCTCGGGCCCTTTGCTATGCTTTACCCAATTTTGTATGGTTCCCGTGTACTGTCCAGTCAGGGTATTTCCCATGCTGAAAATAGATTCAGTAATATGGGGGTTTTGTAACTTTGTGGAGGATCTGCTGATGGTCCCCACTTTTGTCGTTATATTACTCCCTTTTTCCCTTTCTTTCGCAGTCGCTTTTATATTGCTTGTATTGGGTTAGCATTCTTTTTTGTTCAACAGGATGTTGGGTTGCCAGTCGGTCAAGAAGTTAGTTTATTGAGGACTTTGTCAGTCACTTGTTTAAGGACCTATTCGAGTCTTGAGACCATAGCTAACTCTTAAGTAGCACTTACACGCATACCACTCTTGTACATATTTGTTTAATAATCTTATTAAATGTTAATGTACTCTATGACGGTACTTAAGGAATTATAAATTGTGATATGTGCTTTAGACAATAATTACTGAACTCGAGAGATTGATTTTATTTTGATTGCCTGTAAAAAATTTAATTTGATAATTATACCTCTAGACAACTTACTACTTAATAAATTTATTAAATTTTAATTTCTGTCTAGTTAGTAGATCTAGTTAGTAGGCAGTCTCGGCTGAGTGGTTGAGGGGAGTAGACGTGTGTGGGGATGTCTGGACCTACTAATCACAGGCCTACCCATTTCTCCGTCTGATAAGTCATCATTAAAACTATACTGTTGGAAGACAGCTTCAGTGTTGTGAGGAGAACTCTTATGTGGGAGGCTGAGACTAAGGATATACCTGGGTCAAACACTGGAAATAGGTTTTCCTTTTTGCAAAGGCCCTCACAAGGCCTCTGCTTCCCCTCGTGCCTTTAATTTGACCTTCAGCCTTTCGCCTCTATCAACATGGAGTGTTGAGGCGAATTTTTGCTAGTCCACTGCTACTAGTGCCTCTCAAAATGCTCACAACATCATTCGGGCCTTTACAACCTTAGGAATAACGCGAGGTGTGCATTCCTATGTAGTTGGTAACCGAGGTGTCCACACACTGAACAATTCGTCTTTCACTCCAAGACACGTGTGCTAGAAGTTCTGCAAGTTTGGAGTAACAATCTCTACGAGATTGCAGTGTGTGGGTAACTTTCGAGAAGTCTGCCTCAGCCTGTGACTTGAGCGAGGCACTGCATCACCTGCCTGAGACTTTCGCCCATATTGACTATGTGAAGGAGGCGACAATATGTGCGTGCTCAGTTGCCCCTGCTGTTCTCTGTGTCCCCAGCTCTCTTTAAACTCAGCCGTTCGCCTCTATCAACGACGTGCAGTGTTTAGAGGTTTTATTTTGCTGCCCCGCTGTACTCGAATATGTGAGTTCGCAAGTGCTGCCAGATTTTGTAACTTATTTGCATGAGTGGATTACGCTGACTTAGAACATTGTGCTTAGCCATCAGTACCTACGTAGGCTTAAAATGGTGAGGAATGTCTGGCCTGCTGGGTGACCTTGAAAATGCACTATAAGCCCACATGCCACTTACACCCATACTTACGTGTGTCTAGTGATGTGAATGTCCCTTCCTCGACTTTCCTATTCCACCGGTATCCCTTAACTCGTCGCCATTATCTACATATGGATAAGGGCGAGTTTAGCTGGATCCAGGCCCAAGAGCGCTCCAGCCAACCAGTGAAGGCCAAGGCTACATCGTTTCTGAATCCAGAATGCCTTTGTGGAGCGTTTCACCGGTGTTCCGGCCGTTACCATTAACAAGTATAGTTACAGGGTTGGTAAACTCTCGAGACGAATGTGGGCCCAGTGAATGACCTGAAAATTGCACTCGACATGCAGGCCACTGTCACCCATATTGCCTGTGTATAGCGAGGTTAATATCCTTTCCTTGTCCCTTCTCCTTCCTCGATTTGGAACTCAGCCGTTCGCCTCTATTTGCTTGTGGTTCTAGAGGCAGTTTTAGCCAGACTACATCCCGGTTGGCTTCAGTGCCCGTGCTGTCCTCTGTTCCGCACTCCGCTCATCTTGGAGTGTCCCCTGTGTGCCTGCCTGCTGCTTGCAAGCAGGTGTCGGGTGGTTGGGGCGCGGACCTTGGCGAGCACAGTCAAGCAAGCTTGAGGGTCGGCACTAGAAGATAGCCAGAACGGGCCTAAGGCAGCTGCAGTTATCTGTCCTAGGGCAGCATGTCTGTATACGTTCTGCGTGCTGCTTGGCATCATACAGTGTTTTCCTTTAGTGGCTTGAGAACAATTTTGTCGAGCATTGCAGTGCTGACATTTGAGGGGTCATGCCAAGAGGTTCACTTATAAACATAGTATGCTTGTGGTGATTGCTTGTACACACGTGAACATTCATCTGTCATACGTGTGCTAGAAGTGTTAAGAGTGCTGTTTCCCACACAGTTAATTGGCATTTGTGAGCCTGTATTATGACTTTAAAGGCTCAGAGTGTACTTTCAGTGTAGTGACTCCTGCATTTGATAAATCAGTGTTAATACATGCTCTGACTCAGTGTATACTGAAACTATTAAATACGGTTACATAGTTGTGGCTTGTCTAGTGTCATTGTTGGGTTTTCTAATACATTTTCTCGTTCAGACTGAAACTTTACTGCTAGGTTCCCAGTAATATTTCAAATTGCAGTGTTCATCTGTGGTGTGAGTGTGTAACTTAAATGCTTTGTATTTTTACTGTGACAAGCTTACTCCTCATAATGTTTCAGTTTCATGGTTACTTTATATTGAGTAATTCGGTTACCTTTCAACTGTGTTAAGCAAGGATCCAGCCTGTTACATCTATGTTCCTTGCATCTCATCTAGTGGGTCTAGCGCCTAGTTAAAAATTGTTATTGAAACAATTTGCAATCATTATACTTCTAGTTATACATTGTGTAAATTGTTTTTTAGACTATTGATCAACTGTGGATTGTAGTGTTTAAACTTCTGATACACATTTAATGACTGCAGACACGCACGACACATAATAAACACATTAAAACGCTGGTAACTCAGAAGCTGGGCCTAGTGGTGTGACCTGAGAAGTTGAGTGTGTTTATTACGACCAGCGGTGTACCACTCTCACCTATATTTACATCAACAAAAGTGTATTCTAAGTGATTAAAGTGTACGTTGGTTGTACTTGGTAACAATTGTCATATATAGTAATGCGTGTGTGAGGAATTGTTTTAGGTACTGGTTCATCTATCTACAGCTGCAACTTAGGCTTGCATACATGTATAACATAGTATGTTGTGAGTTACCAGGATGGCCAAGAGTCGACCAGAGTGATTTATCTCTTTGTCATAGTAACATCACCTAGTTTTTTTTTTTTTTTTTTTTTTTTTTTTTTTTTTTTTTTTTTTTTTTTTTTTTTTTTTTAGTAATTCTGTTACAATCTTGGTTGGGGTAAGAGGTGGCTTCAGCCATTCATTGTGATGTCTGGCTAATTAATTTTTCTGTGAGTTTAAATTAGGTGGCAATAGCTGACTATCTCAAGTGGAAGTTATCATTTGAACCTCATTTTAATGTGATGTATGTCAGATCTAATTTGTATGCTCAATATTTACCTACTTTCTCTCTCTCTCGCTCTCTCTCTCTCTCTCCTCTCTCTCTCTCTCTCTCTCTCTCTCTACTCTCTGTTCATCTTTGTAATTTTGTGATATGGTATAAGACCTCGGCCTGTACCATCCATTATATCATTATATGTACCATATATTAACACACATACAGAGGTCTCTGAGTGTGTGTTTTTTGGTGGGGTGTGTGTCGTATTGAGTGGTGGTGGTTGGGTTGAGTTATGGTTGGAGGTGTATTGATTGAGCACTTGTGTCTTGTGATTCTATTTTGGACTTTTGACTTTGTAGTTGATTATTTAGCTCTAGCATAATCTATATGGAAAGATAAAGCGAGGAATTCTTGTGTTGTGAGTCTTGCACCAGATATCATCACTGGAACCATGGCAAACTGTCATAGAGGAACCTATTTCTGCAGGTGGGATGGAAATGAGTATAGCTTCCAGACTTTAAAAGTAAACAAAGAGAAAAAAGTGAGAAAGGGTTAGAGCGTCGACGTAGTCAGACTCACTTGACTCGTACACAATGTGATACTAAACGCCCTTGGTGCCACAGAGGCTGCAAGAAGTCTTTCTTCCAAAGGAGAATGTGTTAAGCTGAACTTCCCTGCAACACCCGCAGCCTGCTAAGTGTGCATGGCTAATGGAAGCTGTAAACAAGCAATACCTAACTCAAGGATCCAATTTAGGAAAAACACCACACAACTTTGTGTTTGTGGACAAGAATAAAGAGCTGATCAATGATCTACTTAGTACACCTATGGGGATTAGTCTGCTCCGACCTCATCAGACACTACCACTTTAAAAAATGGTGTCAGTATCATAATATTTGGATACCCTCTCTGCATGACCCATCCATCTGACTTAAGTGTGCATATCATCAAAGCCTAAAAGACTTAAGGGAAAAATCCCAAATTATTTGCCGTTGGTGGGTTTCCTAGTGCCCCTTCCCCGGAATATCTGGGTGCATGGTTTAGTTTCCTAAAATCGAAGTGTACCTCCCCTAACGTAGGTGTTACAAATGCCAGCACTATGGCCAAGGTTGCAGTAGACTGTGTGGAATACTAACATTTCTTGTGTGGTAAGTGTGCTGGGGAAAATTCCACTAGAGAAGGCACAGTAGGCCCTGACAGCCAAAAATTTAATGTTATTTAACTGTTAAAGAAGTTGGGGTTACAGTTTCTCCACAAGGACTGCAGTCAGAACCAAACAACCTACGAGTAAACCTGATACAGTCCTTTAGTGGTAACTGGGATGGGGCCATTCCAGTCTACCCACAGCCAGATCTGAGGGGACTGAACCTCTGCAAAGTGTGCAAGAACCCCACCTCACTGCAAACAATTCTGGTGATACCAGAATTGCCATCACAACACAGTGTGGAGGAGCTAGAGCCATCCATGCTAGCACATATGGAACTACTGGTCTGCCACTACAGATACCTATGGGCTTACACCTGAAATATGGGGATGAGTTTGTCATTTCTCCAATACACACACCTACAACAGGTCCAGACGGGACACCACACAGAGTAACCTCCCTGAAATTGGAGATGAGTCAGGTTGCCACAGGACCTACCTGCAATGAATGATGAACAGAGAACCACTAATGTAACCATGGTACCTGTTAAGGTGATAGGTGTTAAAGAAGCTCTAACCCAGAAGTGCATCCTCCGGAGAGGCATTGGATTCGCCTGGCCTTCCTCATATTATAACAAAATTTCCAGAAAAAAAATTGAAGCATCTTGAAGATCCAGAAAGTTTAATTAAATATATGTAATTCAGATGATGCTCTTGAGCTTGGTGATGATGTCATAAGTGCAGCAAATCTCCGTTCAGCTTCCAAACAATTTGTGAGAAAGGAAGCCCATAAAACTCTTGCCTTCAAAAATTGCCTTTTAACTTGGCTGCCAAAATGCCGAAAAATGCCTTAAAAATAAAGGTTCCTGACAGATAAATGACGTACAAAATATGCTATTTGCTCTTAAGTGTCTGCACACGAAGTCAAAGCATACTAGTTTTACCCATTTATGAGCAAGAGATGTAAAAACTTTCACTACAATGAGTTACATTTACAACTCTTTTCATGGAACATTGCTTCATCAGAAGCGGTTGCCTGACTTACATCATATTAGTGCAACCAAGAATATTGATGTCATCTGTTTGCAGGAATGTAGATTGAAAGATGGAGCACCTCCACCAAACTTGCCTGGATATGCAGCTTATAACCTAAGGTCAACCAACTGTTGTGTGATGTATGTCAGAAAGAACTTGCCACATTCACTCCTTTCCTTGCAGAGTCGAGTTAACATGCAGTATCATGTGTCAAAGTATATGCAGGCGATTTTCCATAAACATTTTTAATCTCTATGCCCCAGCGAACCAGCTTCGACCTGATGCTTTACCAGATCGCATCAATAGTGAACCTACCATCATTCTTGGAGATTTTAATGCCAGACATAAGAATATTGGTGGGTCTATTACAAACACCAATGGAACTAAACTAGTGAATTGCTGAATGAGCATGATAATGTTTCGAATTGTGGGCACTACTGAGCCTACTCACATATATGGTGGCATACTAGATCTGTGTCTTGGATTTAATACATCATATACGATGCATGACTCTGTCATAGTTGATGATCTTATATCTGATCACTTCCCAAGACTAACAACTGTCAATCTTGATCACATCTCCAGCAATCAAGGAGCTAAATACAGAAGGAGGAAACTTATCTCAAACCAGAACACAGAGACAACTTTATTAACCACTTGGATCAATGGTATAAGAATTACGAGCCCACTGGCACACAAAAATTTAATGATGATTTAATTACCACTATTGAGAGTGTTCTCACAGATCAAGTGGGCAGGAATAGAAACAAAAAACCCTCCACTATAAATAACAATAAAAACCAATGTAAATACTATAATGATCCACAGCTGCGCAATCTAACACATGCAGCTAGGAGGATTGGTAAAGCATACCGTGAATGTAGAACCCCAGACCTGCTCAGAACGTTCCAAGCTGCACTAACAAATGCAAGGAATAGAAAGGAAGAACTTAGGCAACAGAATGGGAACAGTTTGTTAGTGGATTAAATAGGTCCACCCCTTTGAGTTTGGCTTGGAAAGGTATAAATAAAATAACCAGGAAAAAGACTGGCAATGTTGCTCATCCCTTTCCTCTTGAAAAAGCAAATGACCTCATAAATGACTGGTCCAAAACATCCAGGCATGAAAGCCTTCCATCTCATATTAGAAAAATTTAGAGAGTACTTCTGAAGAAATGTTGAAACTGATTAATTTTATGAGCCAAAATATGATGAGAGTGATTGCCTCTTTACCGAGTATGAATTAGATAAAGCATTAACCAAAGGTCGATCAACTGCTCCTGGAGAGGATGGTATAACCTAGATATTCTCAGAACTCTAAGGCACGTGCCTGATAACCCTTTGTTGGCACTGTATAATCTCAGTTACATTGAGGGCGTTCTTCCTACTTCCTGGACCAATAGTCTCATTGTGCCTATCCCTAAGCCCCAACAGCCTGATACATTTAGGCCGATCTCCTTAACTAGTTGTTTTTGCAAAACTTTTGAAAGAATGATGCTTAACAGATTGTACTACAGAATCAGACATCAACTTTCCCCCTACCTCTATGGGTTCATGAAAGGTAAAAGTGTGCAGAACGTATTTCCACCTTTCTCACTGCACACACCCTCTACTAGTTTTACCATTTTTCTTGATCTAAAATCTGCATTTGATATGCAAACAGAACAGTTATACTACATGAATTAGCCAAAATGAATATGGTGGTAGCTTACTCTGCTGGATAAAAGGATACCTGTCAAATAGAGTATCCCTGTCCTTTACCAAGGCTTCAGAAGTGATTCTAAAGAAATTCTTTAGGTACAACCGCAGGGGGGAGTTCTAGTCCATGCTATTTAATATTCTGATTAATGCTCTCCAAATGCTCTACCGCCTCACCTAAACTATAGCTATAAGCTATGCTGAGATACATGATCCATACAACAGGCATAAGAAGATGAATTTCCATTCTTAATGAAGTTCAAGCAATTTGTAATCGACTAGGCCTTATAAATACTTCCTCTAAAACAAAGATATTAACAAGCAAACGACATCCCCCACCCATCTATTTTCAGGGTGAAATCATTAGCTACGTTAAAACTTACAGATATCTTGGTGTAGATGTACCCTTTAACAAATCCACTATACCACAACTAAACAAGAAATGCAAAGCTAGGCTAAATGCTCTCAAAGCTGTTGCTGGCTACAATCCCAACTAAGGTGCTAATGTGAAATCGTGAGAATGATGTACATAGCCTATGTTAGGTCCTTAATTGATTATCTGCCCCATGTTGATATTAGCTAGAGAAAGTTCCCTCCGACCCTTGGAGTTAATGCAAAATGAAGCTCTCAGGATTATTCTTGGCTGTCCCAGATCTACAAAGTTCTTAACATGAGGAAGGAGCTTAAATAATTTTCTAGTATCAGTGATAGGATTGTTGAAATTAACACTGTACTCGGTATTAGAAATTTGAGAAACGAACCAGACACTGTCACAGTGAATCTTACCAAGTGTCTAGAGGTAAATACACACAGATCTAAATGGATTGGAAAACGTGCAATTTGCATTAAGTTTTTTAACCTGCATGAACTGTATCACTGTAGGCAACAAGACATTTTTCACCCCTCCATGGAAGATGTGTTCATTTAATATCACATACCTACAAGTCCCTCCCAAGAAGCTCATTGCTAGTAATCCCTTCCTTAAATCTCTTTTTAGAGCAACTGCTCAAGAAGGAAATTTCTCAAACCCAGCTGATGGATCAAACAGGATCTTCTGGCAGGGCTGCATCTGCCTTGTTGCCACCCCCCTATTAAGAACGATAATAAATTTGTTGAGTTGGCATAAGAATTAACAACTGGCCGTCTACACTGCAAACTGAATTTTTTGCAATCCACCAAAA
>NW_026507074.1:0-25204 GCF_026875155.1 Cherax quadricarinatus | reverse complement strand
TGACCAGTTTCCCTTTTTGACTGAGGACTCAAAACGGGGAGGATACAAAAATCTTCTTGTTTTCCTCGGTCAGTCGCCGAATCTCCAACTTCCCCATCCTCAATTCTTCCTTAAGCTTTTTTGGTTAAGTTGCTCGAGGGAGGGCATCTTGCTTCAATTCGTAGGGGAGCGCGCAAACAGGTCTTCACAGAGTAAGTACACGTCAACACTGCGCAAAAGCCAACTCAATCAGGAGCTACTGCACAGCACGTCCGCACTCCTCCTGATAACTTCTCCATGACTTGCACACAATACATGTCAGAGACACAGTTGTGTAGTTTAGTGCCTCATTTCTATTTCCTTTCTTAAATATGGGGACTACATTTGCTGTCTTCCATTTCTCGGGTAGTTGCCCAGTTTCAAGGGATGTGTTGAAATTGTGGTTAGGGGCAAGCACGCATCTCTGCTCCTTCTCTAAGGACCCATGGGGAGATGTTGTCCGGTCCCATCGCCTTTGAGGTATCAATTTCACTTAGCAGTTTCTACACCTCCTCCTCGGTTGTTCGTATGTCATCCAACACTTGCTGGCATATTCCCTCTTGATGTTCCCTTTGTGCTGTCTTCCCACAGCCCTTCCTGCTCAAACTGTAAAAACTTCCTTAAATCTCCTGTTTAGCTCTTCACATACCTCCTGATCATTTCTTGTGAGTTCTCCCCCTTCTGTCCTCAATCTGTCACCTGGTCTTGACTGTTGTCTTCCTCCTGATGTGACTATACAACATTTTTCAGGTCAGTCTTGATTTTCGATGCTAGGGTCATTTTATACTGTCACTGGGCCTCCCTTCTTACCTGTGCATACTCGTTCCTGGCTCTGCGACTGATCTCCCTATTTTCGTGTGTTCTCTGCCTTCTGTACTTTTCATCTCTATTGCACTTTGTTTTTGCCTCCTTAAACCGTCGGGTAAACCGGGGAAACTCGTTCTGGTCTTCCCATTGTTTCTGTTCCCCTGGGAATAAACCTTTCCACTGCCTCCTTGCATTTTCTTGTTACATATTCCATCTTTTTCGTTTACTGGCTTTCCTGCCAGTTCTCTGTCCCATGGAACCTCCCGCAGGAAGTTCCTCAACCCTATGTAGTCCCCTTTTTTATAGTCAGGCTTTTCCCATTCCACTTCTTTTAACTCTCTCCATTTTGCAACTCTACTATGTATCAAAGCACAGAAACCACGTGGTCGCTAGCTCCTAGGGGGCTCTCATACGTGATGTCCTCAATGTCTGAACTGCCCAGGGTGAACACAAGGTCCAATCTTGCTGGTTCATCCTCCCCTCTCACACTGGTAGTGCCCTTAACATGTTTGTGCATGAGGTTTTCCAGCACCACGTCCAACATCTTGGCTCTCCATGTTTCAGGACCCCCATGTGGCTCCAGGTTTTCCCAGTCAATCTCCCTGTGGTTGAAGTCCCCCATAACCAGCAACTTTGCTCTGCTGGAGTGAGCTCTTCTTGCCACCTCAGCAAGTGTGTCCACCATTGCTCTGTTGCTCTCTTCATTATTCCTCTCTTGGCCTCCCGCAGTTCTGTGGTGGATTATACATCACTGCAATGACCACCTTGTTTCTCCCCCGACTGAAGTGTACCTGCTTGTAGTCTCTTTCCCCCCATCTCGTCTATGCCTTCCATTTTTTTCGAATTTCCATCTGTTTTTTACGAGCAGAGCAACCCCTCCTCCCCCCTCTGCCCCTTCTATCTTTCCTCATGATCTGGTATCCTGGTGGAAGATTGTATCTGTTATTGTCTCCGTGAGTTTTGTTTCTGTAACTGCTATGATGCTGGGGACTTCTCATTGATTTTTTCTTGCCATTCCTCATGTTTATTCGTTAATCCATCGGCATTTGTATACCAAACCTTCAACTTTTGTTCTAATACTGTAACTGTGGTGTGGGGGTGGGAACAGAGGGATCGGTGTGTGATGGTTGGTTTGGATTGTTTAGTTTGCCTTGGGGTGTCGTGGTTGGAGTCCTTCTGCAGGTGTTTCTGGGGGGTGTGCTTGTCCTTCCACTTGTTCCTGGGTTATTCTTCTCTCCTTTTTCATTTCCTACCACTCCTCCTTTCGTTTTTGCATTCTCTCTTTCAGTATCATCCTTTCCTCCTGTGTTCTGTCTCGATCGAGGTACACACTCCGGAACTCCTGCTTGCCTCTCAGCCGTGCTTTCTCCTGCAGGATCATGGTTCGGGTTGATTCTGCCTTGAAAATTACTTTGAGAGGCCGATTCCTTTTCTTTGTGAACCATCCGATTCTCAGAAAATTTGCCACCTGGGTCATGTCCCCCTCGCCTATCACCTTCATGATACCTTCAATCGCTTTTTTCTCCTCTTGCTTTCTTTCATCATAAGTTTCCCCTTTAGCTTCGTCTAGCCCATAGACAAAAACTGATCTCTCCCTTTCCACCTCCCACTGTGACTCCCATTGCATCCTCTGATGTGTTTTAGTTCCTTCCCGTGGAGTGTTCCTTCCATCAGTCCCTTCCCTAGCTATGGCCCCTATGCTCATTGGTTTGTCCTTCCTGCTCACCTGTTCCTGGCCCTCACAGGGTGTTGATGGTGTTGTGCGTTGTGTGTCTGTGTGTGTGTGTTGATGGGGTGTTGATGGTGTTGTGTGTTGGGTGTATGTGTGTTGTTGACGGGGGTGTTGATGGGGTGTTGATGTGTGTGTGTTGGGTGTTTGTGTGTGTGTGTGTGTGTGTGTGTGTGTGTGTGTGTGTGTGTGTGTGTGTGTGTGTGTTGATGTGTGTGTTGTGGGGTGTTGATGGTGTTGTGTTGGGTGTGTGTGTGTTGATGTGGGTGTCGAGGTGTTGTGTGTTGGGGTGTGTGTGTGTTGATGGGGTGGGGGTGTTGATGGTGTTCCGTGTTGGGTGTATGTATGTGTTGATGGGATGTGTGGTGTGTGTGTTGATGGGGTGTTGATGGTGTTGTGTGTTGGGTGTGTGTGTGTGTGTTGATGTGTGTGTGTGTGCTGATAGGGGTGTGATGGTGTTGTGTGTTGATGGGGGTGTTGATGGTGTTGTGTGTTGGGTGTGTGTGTGTTGATGAGGTGTTGTTGGAGCTGTGTATTATGTTTAGTGTGCGTTGATGGGATGTGCCTGTGTGATGTGTGCTGTGGGTTGGTGTGTGTTGGTTGTTTTCGGTTCTTAGGTTTTTTTTTGTGTTGTTTGGTTTGGTCTGTGGCGTGCATTTGATTTTTGATGGGGGTGTTGAGGTTGTTGCGTGTTGCGTTGGTGTGGGTTGATGGGTTGTTGATGGCGTGCGTGTTGGGTGTGTGTGTGTTGATGGGGAGGTTGTTGCATGGTTTTTGTGGTTTGGGTGTGGTAGTGTTTTGATGGGGGTTTGATGGATGCTGTCGTGTTGGTATCGTGTGTGTTGATGGAAGTGTGTTGTTTGGTGCGGTGATGTTGGGTGTGTTTTGTTGTGGGTGTTGTTGGGGGTGTTGATGGTGTTAGGTGTTGCGTTGGGTGTGTTGTTGATGGGGTTTTTGTTGAGGTGTTTGTGTGTTGGGTGTGTGTGTGTGTTGATGGGGGTGTTGATGGTGTTGTGTTGTTGGGTGTGTGTGTGTGTGGGGGGTGTTGATGGTGTTGGGGTTGTGTGTTGATGGGGGTGTTGTTTTGGTGTTGGGCGTGGTGTGTTGATGGGAGTGTGGTGGTGTGTGTGTTGCGTTGTGTGGTGTGTTGATGGGGTTGTTGATGGTTGGTGTTTGTGGTTTGGGTTGTGTGTGTTGATAGGGGGTGTGATGGTGTGGGGTGTGTGTGGTGGGGGTGTTGATGTTGTTGTGTGCTGGGTGCGTGCTGTGTGTTAGTGTTGATGGGGGTGTTGTGGTGTTGTGTGTTGGGGTATGTGTGTGTGTTGATTTGGGACGTGTTGATGGTGGTTGTGTTGTGGGTGTGTGTTGATGGGGAGGATGTTGATCGTGGTGTGCGTTGATGCTGGCGTGTGTGTGTTCGTGGTTGATTGATCGTGGTGTGCTAATGGTGGTTTTTTCTTCAATGCTTTTTCGTGTTGAGAGGTTGAATTTGATTGCTTCCACGGTATACTGGAGGTTGGTTAGGATCAACGCCCCGCTTCCCCTGGATTAACTGGAGGGGGGATCGGGATCAACGCCCCCGCTTCCCTGTTACCTGGAGGGAGGGTTCGGGATCAACGCCCCCCCGCTTCATGTATACCTGGAGGGAAGGGTTCGGGACCTACGCCCCGCTTACCTGTATACCTGGAGGGGGTTCGGGTTCAAAGCCCCCCCGCCTTCCCTGTATACCTGGGGAGGGTTCGGGAATCAACGGCCCCGCTTCCCAGCTATACCTGGAGGTTGGGTTCGGGATCCAAGCCCCCGCTTCCTGTATACCCTGGAGGAGGGTTCG
The DNA here is from genome assembly GCF_026875155.1 of Cherax quadricarinatus. Taxonomy (NCBI): domain Eukaryota; kingdom Metazoa; phylum Arthropoda; class Malacostraca; order Decapoda; family Parastacidae; genus Cherax; species Cherax quadricarinatus. Next base: position 20,819 of record NW_026507074.1, on the reverse strand, counting down.
GGATCATCGCCCCGCTTACCTGTATACCTGGAGGAGGGTTCGGGATCAAACGCCCCCGCTTCCTTGTATACCTGGAGGAGGGTCGGGATCATCGCCCCCGCTACTCCTGTATACCTGGAAGGAGGGTTCGGGGATCAACCGCCCCCGCTTCCCTGTTTACCGGGAGGAGGGTTCGGGGATCAAACGCCCGCTCCCTGTATTCTCTGGAGGTGGGTTCGGGAATCAATGCCCCCGCTTCCCTGTATACTGGAGGGAGGTTTCGGGATCAATGCCCCCGCTTCCTGTATTACCTGGAGGTGGGATCGGGATCAACGGCCCCGCTTCCCTGTATACCTGGAGGAGGGGTTCGGGATCACTGCCCCGCTTACCTGTATACCTGGAGGTGGGTTCGGGAGATCAAACGCCCCCGCTTCCCTGTATATCCTGGAGGAGGGTTTCGGGATCAACGCCCCCGCTGCCCTGTATACCGGGCGATGGAGGGTTCGGGGATCTCTTCGCCCCGCTTCCCTGTATACCTGGAGGTGGGTTCGGGATCAACGCCCCCGCTTCCCTGTATACCTGGAGGTGGGTTCGGGATCAACGCCCCCCGCTACCCAGTATCTGGAGGTCGGGTTCGGGAATCAACCGCCCCCGCTTCCACTGTATACCTGGAGTGGGTTCGGGAATCAACGACCCCGCTTCCCTGTATACCTGGAGGTGGGTCTCGGGATCATCGCCCCCGCTTCCTGAATACTGGAGGGTGGTTCGGGTATCCCAACGCCCCCGCTTCCCTGTCTACTGCGAGGGGGGTTTCGGTCAAACGCCCCGCTTCCCTGTATACCTGGAGGTGGGTTCGGGATCAACGCCCCCGCTTCCCTGTATACCTGGAGGTGGGTTCGGGATCAACGCCCCCGCTTCCCTGTATACCTGGAGGTGGGTTCGGGATCAACGTCCCCGCTTCCTGGTTTACCTGGATGGTGGGTTCGGGATCAACGCCCCGCTTCCTGTATACCGGGAGGAGGGTTCGGGATCAACGCCCCCCGCCTTCCATGTATCCTGGCGGTGGGTTGGGTCAACGCCCCCGCTTCCTTTATATACCTGGAGGAGGGTTCGGGATCAACGCCCCCGCTTCCCTGTATACCTGGAGGAGGGTTCGGGATCAACGCCCCCGCTTCCCTGTATACCTGGAGGAGGGTTCGGGATCAACGCCCCCGCTTCCCTGTATACCTGGAGGTGGGTTCGGGATCAACGCCCCCGCTTCCTGTTACTGGAGGAGGGTTCGGGTTCAACGCCCCCGCTTTCACTGTAGACCTGAGAGGGAGGGTTCGGGATCAACGCCCCCGCTTCCCTGTTACCTGGAGGAGGGTTCGGGATCACGCCCCCGATTCCCTGTATACCTAGGGAGGAGGGTTCGGATCAACGCCCCCGTTCCCTGTATACTGGAGGTGGGGTTCGGATCAACGCCCCCGCTTCCCTGTATACCTGGGGAGGGTTCGGGATCAACGCCCCCGCTTCCCTGTATACCTGGAGAGGGTTCGGGATCAACGCCCCCGCTTCCCTGTATACCTGGAGGAGGGTTCGGGATCAACGCCCCCGCTTCCCTGTATACCTGGAGGTGGGTTCGGGATCAACGCCCCCGCTTCCCTGTATACCTGAGAGGAGGTTCGCGGATCAAGCCCCCGCTTCCCTGTATACCTGGAGGAGGGTTCGGGATCAACGCCCCCGCTTCCCTGTATACCTGGAGGAGGGTTCGGGATCAACGCCCCCGCTTCCCTGTATACCTGGAGGAGGGTTCGGGATAACGCCCCCGCCTTCCCTGTATTACCTGGAGGAGGGTTCGGGATCAACGGCCCCGCTTCCTGTATACTGGAGGTGGGTCGGGATCTAACGCCCGCCTTCCCTGTATACCTGGAGGAGGGTTCGGGATCAACGCCCCCGCTTCCCTGTATACCTGGAGGAGGGTTCGGGATCAACGCCCCCGCTTCCCTGTATACCTGGAGGAGGGTTCGGGATCAACGCCCCCGCTTCCCTGTATACCTGGAGGGTGGGTTCGGGGATCAACGCACAGCTTCCTCTATTCTGGAGGGTGGGTTCGGGTATCAAACGCCCCCGTTCCCTGTATATACCTGGAGGAGGGTTCGGGATCAACGCCCCCGCTTCCTTGTATACCTGGTGGGGTGGGTTCGGGAATCATCGCCCCCGCTTCCCTTTTACATGCGAGGTGGGTTCGGGATAAAACTCCCCCGCTTCCCTCTGAGACCTGAGGTGGGTTCGGGATCAACGCCCCCGCTTCCCTGTATACCTGGAGGTGGGTTCGGGATCAACGCCCCCGCTTCCCTGTATACCTGGAGGTGGGTTCGGGATCAACGCCCCCGCTGCCTTTTACCTGTAGGAGGGTTCGGATTCAACGCCCCCCACTTCCACGTATACACTGGAGGTGGTTTCGGGATCAAGCCCCGCTTCCTCTATACCTGGAGGTGGGTTGGATCAACGCCCCGCTTCCCTGTCTACCTGGAGGAGGGTTCGGGATCAAGCCACCCGCTTCCCTGTATACTGGAGGTGGGTTTTCGGGATTCAACGCTTCCCGCGGCCCGGTTCCGTGAACCCAGCCTCTACCCTTCATTCTCCACATCAGTTAACCTTCTACAAGCGTTAATGTTCCTTTTAATCAATTCTATACCATCTGTGTAGTTCCTTGGACATATCGCCCCCCACGACGCGTCTCAGACCAGTTCTCGTAGATAGTAAAGAATTCATGGGTGTAACCTTCAGGTACTCCCAATAAAATGAATAAGGTAATTGTGAATGTAGTTTGCATGAGTTACCTCTCGTCTCGCCTATTCCATAGGGACGGAGAGAGAGAGAGACGTGAGAGAGAATGAGAGAGAGGAGAGGGGAAGTGAGAAGAGGAGGAGAGAGAGTGAGTGACGAGAGAGGAGAGAGAGAGAATAATAGCCGGCATTATTGCCAGTGGCCATTCGTTTTGTACAGGGGAGTCTGTTGTGCACTCATGTTTAAAGATTGGTATAGTAACCTCCTGGATGGGTAGTTCCTCCCTGGAGGTAGTACCTCACTGGAGGTAGTACCTCTCCCTGGATGGTGTACCTCCCTGGATGGTAATACCTCCCTCGATGGGAGTAAACTCCCTGGATGGTAATACCTCCATGGATGGTAGTTCCTCCCTGGATGGTGTACCTCCTGGATGGTAGGAACCTCCTGGATGGGTAGTACCTCCATGGATGGTAATAACCTCCCTGGTTGGTTAGTACCTCCCTGGATGGTAATACCTCCATGGATGGTTATACCTTCCCTGGATGGTAATACCCTCCCAGTGGTTGGTAAATACCTCCATGGATGTAATACCTCCATGGATGGTAGTACATCCCTGGATTGGGTTAGTACCGCATGGATGGTATTACATCCCAGGTTGGTAGTACCTCCCTGGATGGTAATACCTACATGGATGGTAATACTTCCTGGGATGGTAATCCTCCATGTATGGTAAACCACCTGGATGTATACCTCCTGGATGTATTACCTCCATGGATGGTATACCTCCCTTGGATGGTGATACCTACCTGGTTGGTAATTACTCTGGATAGATGGTAATTCCTCCCTGGCATGGTAATACATCCCTGGTGGTTAATACATCCCTGGATGGTAGTACCTCCCTGGATGGTAGTACCTCCTGGATGGTTAGTACCTCCCGGGATGGTAATACCTCCCTGGATGGTATTACTCCTGGATGGTGTACCTCCCTGGATGATCAGTACCTCCCTGGATGGTAATACGCCCTGGATGGTTAATACCTCCCTGGATGTAGTACCTCCCTGGTTGGTGTACCTCCCTGGATGGTAGTACTCCATGGTGGGAATACCTCCCTGGTTGGTAGTACCTCCCTGGATGGTTAGTACTTCCCTGGATGGTAATAACCTCCCTGATGGTAGTACCTCCATGGATGTAGTACCTCCCTGGAGTAGATTCCTCCCTCGGATGGTAATACCTCATGGTTGTAGTTACTCCCTGGTGGTAATACCTCCCTGGATGGTAATTACCTCATGAGGGTAATACCTCATGGAGCGGTAATACCTCCTGGGATGGTACATACCTCCCGGATGGTAGTACCTCCTGGATGGTAGTACTCCCTGGTGGTAGTTCCTCCCTGGCATGGTTATCCTCCATGGGATAGTAGTACCTCCCTGGATGGTATACCTCCCTGGATGGGAATACCTCCCTGGATGGTAATACCTCCTGGATGGTTATACCTCCTATGGATGGTATTACCTCCCTGGGATGTAATACCTCATGGAGGTCAATTCCTTGATGGATGGTATTACCTCCCTGGATGGTAATACCTCCCTCACCTGGTATTGGTAATACCTCCATGGATGGTAATACCTCCCTGGCATGGTATAATACCTCCTGGATGGTAATACTCCCTGATGGTATTACGTCCATTGGATGGTAATTACCTCCCTGGATGGAAATACCTCCTGGATTGGTAATACCTCCCTGGATGGTAATACCTCCATGGATGGTAATACCACTGGAATGGTAATACCTCCATGGATGAGTAATACTCCCCGGATTGTAATACCTCCCTGGATGGTAATACCTCCCTGGATGGTAATACCTCCATGGATGGTAATACCTCCCTGGATGGTAATACCTCCATGGATGGTAATACCTCCCTGGATGGTAATACCTCCCTGGTTGGTAATACACCTGGATGGTAATACCTACATTGGTTGGTATACCTCCCTGGATGGTAATACGCCCTGGTGGTAATAACCTCCTGGATGGTAATTACCTCCCATTTTTTGGGATGGTTATACCTCCCCTGGATGGTAATACCTCCTGGATGGTAATACCCTCCATGGATGGTAATACCTCCCTGGCATGGTTATACTCTCCCTGATGGTAATACCTCCATGGATGGTAATACCTCCCTGAATTGTCTATACCTCACCTGGATTGGTAATACCTCCCTGGTGGGAATACCTCCACTGGATGGTAATATCCTCCCTGGATGTAATACCTCCATGGAATGGTAATACCTCCCTGGTGGTAGTACCTCCCTGGTTGGTTAATACCTCATGGATGGTAATTACTCCTGGATGGTAATTAACCCTCCATCGGATGTAATACCCCATGTTGGTGGTATATTCTCCCTGGATTGTAATTACCTCCATGGATGGTAATACTCCCTGGATGGTAATTACCTACCTGGATGGTAATACTCCTGGATGGTTTTAATACTCCCCTGGATGGTAATACCTCCCTGGTTGTTAGTACCTTTCCCTGAATGGTAATACTCCCTGGATGGTAACCTCCTGGATGGTCAGTACTCTCTCATGGATGGTAATACCTCCCTGGGATGTAGTACCTCCCTATGGTAATTCCTCCTGGATATGGTTGTTCCTCCTGGATGTAGTTACCTCCTGGATGGTAATACCTCCCTGGATGGTAGTCTCCCTGGATGGTAATAACCTCCTGGATTAGTTGGACCTCCCTGGATGGTAATACCTCCCTGGATGGTAATACCTTCTCTGGATGGTAATACATCCTGGATGGTTGTTACCTCCCTGGATGGTAGTACCTCCCGGGATGGTATAGTACCTCCCTGGATGGTAATACCTCCTGGATAAAGTAGTACCTCCTGGATGGTAATACCTCCCTGGATCGGTATTACTCCCGGATGGTAATACCTCCATGGATGTTTAGTACCCTCCTGGATGGTAATTCCTCCCTGGATTGGTAATACCTCTGTGGATGGTAGTTCCTCCCAGGTTGGTAATACCTCCTGGATGGTAGTACCTCCCTGGATGGTAATACCTCCCTGGATGGTTGCACCTCCCTGGATGGTAATACATCCCTTGGATTAGTATTACCTCCCTGGATGGGTAATACCTCCCTGGTTGGTAATACCTCTCTGGAATGGTAATACCTCCCTGGATGGTAGTCTCCCTGGATTGTAGTACCTCCATGGATGGTAGTCCTCCCTGGATTGGTATACCACTCCTGGATGGTTATTACCTCCCTGGAGGTAATTCCGCACTGGATGGTATTACCTCCCTGGATTAGTAGTACTCCCTGGATAGTATACCTCCATGGATGGTTTACCTCTCTGGTTCGGTAATACCTACCAGGATGGTAATACCCCCTGGATCGTAGTACCTCTCTGGTTGGTAGTACGCCTGGTATGGTAGGTACTCCCTGGATGGTGGTACCACCTGGATGGTAATTCCTCCTGGATAGTAGTACTCCCTGGATGGTAATAACTCCCTGGATAGTAATACGCCCTGGATGGTTAATTCCTCCATGGATGGTAGTACATCCCTGGAGGTAATACCTCCCGGGATGGTTAAATACCTCCCTGGATGGTAGTACTCCCTGGTTGGTAATACCTCCTGGATGGTAGTCCCCCCTGGATGGTAATACCTCTGGTTGTAGTACCTCCCTGGAATAGAATTACCTCCCTGGTTGTAGTACCTCCCTGGATGGTAATACCTCCCTGGATGGTTATTACCTCTCTGGATGGTTAATACCTCCCTGGTGGTGAATACCTCCCTGGATGGTTAGTACCTCCTGGATGGTAATACCTCCTGGATGTTTTTTTAAATACTCCTGGATGGTAATACCTCCCTGGATTGGTGAGAGGAACCTCCCTGTGGTTTGGTAATACCTCCTGGATAGTAGTACCTCCCTGGTGGTATACCTCCCTGGATGGTAATACCTCCCTGGATGGTAGTACTCCCTGGGATGGTAATACCTCCCTGGTTAGTAGTACTCACATGGTTGGTCCATTCCTCCCTGGATGGGGTAATTCCTCCCTGGATAGTAGTACCTCCCTGGATGGTTATTTACCTCCATGGATGGTAATACCTCTCTGGATGGTAATACCTCCTCGGTTGGTAAATAAACCTCCCTGGATAGTAGTACTCCTGGATGGTATAATACCTGCTGGTTGGTAATACCTCTATGGATGGTAATACCTCCCGGGATAGTCTGTTCCTCCCTGGAATGGTAATCGCCATGGGATGGTTAATCCTCTCTGATTGCCATTCCTCCCTGGATGGTAATACCTCCCTGGATAGTTTACTCCTTGGATGGTAATACCTCCACTGGATGGTAATACCTCCCTGGATTGTAATACCTCCCTGGATGGTAATACCTCCCTGGATGGTAGTACCTCCCTGGATGGTTATACCTCTGGATGTAGTACCTCCATGGATGGTAATACAATCCTGGTTGGTTGTACCTCCACTGGAGGTGTTACCCTACCTGGATGGTTAATACCTCCCTGGATTGTAGTTCCTCCTGGAATGGTTTATACTCCCTGGATGGTAATACCTCTTGGATGTTGGTAACCTCCCTGGATGGGTAATACCTCCTGGATCGGTTGTACCTCCCTGGTTGGTTATTACCTCCCTGGATGGTAGTTCCTCTCTGGTTGGTAATACACTCCCTGGGATGGTAGTACCTACATGGATCGGTAGTACCCTCCCCTGGATGGTAATACCTCCTGAATGGGTAATACCTCCCGAATGGTATTACCTCCCGGATGGCAATACCTCTCTGAATGGTTAGTACCCTCCTGGATGGTAATACTTCCCTGAATGGTTAATACTCCTGGATTGGTAGTACCTCCCTGGGTGGTAATACCTCCCTGGATGTAAATACCTCCTGGACGTAGTGCCTCCCTTGATGGTAATACCTCTTGGATGGTAGTACCTCCCTGGATGGTAGTACCTCCCTGGATGGCTGTACCTCCCTGGTTGTTAGTACCCTCCCTGGATGGTCAGTACCTCCTTGGTGGTAGTTAACCTAACTGAATGGTAGTACCTCCTTGGTGGTATTACCTCCATGAAAGTTTGTACCTCCCTGGAGGGTAGTACTCTTCATGGATGGTAGTAACTCAATGGTTGGCATTACCTCCATGAATGGTGAGGTACCTCCCTGGATGGTAGTACCTCCCTGGGATGGTAATACCTCCTGGATGGTAGTACCTCCCTGGATGGTAATACCTCGCTGGGATGCGGAGTACCTCCCTGGGTGGCAGTACCTCCTGGATGTAATACCTCCTGGATGGGAATACTCCCTGGATGGTAATACCCTCCTGGATGGTAATTAATCCTCCCTTGGATGGTTATATTCCGCCCTGGATGGTAATACTTCCCTGGATGGTAGTACCTCCCTGGTTGGTTGTACCTCCCTTGATGGTTGTACCTCCTTGGATTGTAGTACCTCCTGTAATGGTAGTACTCCTGGATGGTATTACTCCCTGAAAGGGTAGCACCTTCCTGATGGTAGTACATCCCATTGATGGTTTAATACCTCTTGGGGTGGTATTACCTCATGAATGGGGTACCTCCTTGGATGGTAGTTACCTACGTGGATCGGTAGTACCTCCATGGTTGGTAGAGTACCTTTCATGGATGATAGCCACCTCTTGGATGGTTTAAGTACCTCCATGATAGTAGTACCTCCAAAGATGGTAGTACCTCCAAGGATGATAGTACCTCCAAGGAAGGTAGTACCTCCCTATATGGTACTACCTCCCTGGATGCGTAGTACTCCAGGATGTTGTACTTCCCTGGATGGTTAGTTCCTTCACTGGATAGTTAGAACCACCCGGGGATGGTGTACATCTTGGATGGTAGTTTCTACAGGATGGTAGTACCTCATGGATGCTAGTACTCCAAGGATGTTAGTACCTCCAAGGATGGTAGAACCTCCATGGATGGTAGTACCTCCCTGGATGGTAGTACCTCCAAGGATGGTTGTACTTCCCTGGATGGTAGTTCCTCCCTGGATAGTAGAACCTCCCTGGATGGTAGTACCTCCATGGATGGTAGTATCTCCAAGGATGGTAGTACCTCCAAGGATGCTAGTACCTCCAAGGATGTTAGTACCTCCAAGGATGGTAGAACCTCCATGGATGGTAGTACCTCCCTGGATGGTAGTACCTCCCTGGATGGTTTCTGTCTGCCGGTCTACTGTCTTGTGTCTGTCGTTGATTGGTATTGCTCTTATAATAATAATAATAATAATAATATAAATAAATAATAAATAATATTAATAATATAATAATAATAATAATAATAATAATAATAATAATATGATAATAATAATAATAATAATAATAATAATATATATATTATTATTATTATCATTATTATTATTATTCTTATTATATTTATTATTATTGGTATTGTTGTTGTTGTTATTATTATATATTAATTAGTATTTTTATTATTAAAATTATTATTATTATTGGAAGAAGAAGAAGAAGAAGAAGAAGAAGATTCTTTAATGTGTGTATAAGTGGGTGCACTACAGTTTGCCTGCGAGAACTAGCAGCTGGGAGCCTTCACACGCCTGGTGAAGAATCCAATCTTGCCACAGTGTTGAGCTAGATCATTGCGGTGCACTTGACGACGGAATCTTGCATGGCTGGCGTGCTGCCGCCGTTCCCGTGCATATTCACGGACTCAATCCTGGGAAGGGAGAATCTAAATTGGCAGCCCAGCAGGAATCAGTCCAGCTGGTACTAATTGCTGTGTGTCTGCTTGATAGCGTTTCGCCACTCAGAATATGACGGTGGCAAAGTGGTTCGCCCCTCCGTTGAGAGGTTGAGTGTCTGTCCTGTGGCGGTTCAAGTACGTTCTCTGTGTAGTATTTATTGCATTCCATAGATCCATTTATACTACGAAATACTGTGTATATCTCACACACAAATATTGCATATATACTATATTTATATTATATATATATATAATATATATATATATATATATATTATATATCTATATATCTATATATATCATATATATAGTTTTATATTTATTTATATATGTAGTGCGATATGTTTAAAACTGAGTTCAATTTAGCAAGAACTCATTTTTAAATTTAAGTCCCTCCTAAAAAAATTCTTATACGTTTAAGATTATCTTTTTTCATAATGTTAATGTAAAAAATTTTATTTTGCACCAAAAGAATCTTTGAATGAACATACCTAACCTATTTAAACATGAACAATTTATTTAGCCTAACCCAACTTAATATATATTATAGATTTGTATACAATATTTAAATACTAAAACAAACACAGTGACAATATATTTTTTTCGTGGGGTTCAGAATGATTTTGGCGAAATTTTTGCATCACAATTTTTCACTTGTCCTAATATGCCCCAAGATGAGCGTTGTTATTTAATTATGCCAAGATCGTAAGTTTGCCTATTCGGCACGACATATATTATATTTTTCTTAATAATGTATGTTTATTTGATTTATAAAAAACTATTATGTGTGAATAGTAATAGTTTATCAGGACTGACAAAATAATAATATTAATAATAATAATAATAAGATTAGTATTAGTATTAGTTTATATTATTATTTTCCATCATCATATATCATCATCTTTCCTCTCCCTGACCAGCGAGTGATGGTTGCTATAAGCAACCATCAGCAGCTGAACCGTAAAGGTTAATCTTGTATCATGTATTATATATTGACATTAGGTGTACCAAATTAGACCTCTGAATTCAACTGTTACAGATAATTGTCTACACTAAACTCTGATGTAACACTGTATCCATTTACTTATACCGTATTTCTTGCCACCAAATCAATTAAATACCAAACTCCATTTAGATTAATCGATCACAATTTTTTTCACTCCCTCGCTTCGTTTAAAATCACCCTTTAAAACAAGGAAATTAATTATATATGTATCCAGTCGTTTGTGAGCTGGTCGCTCCAGTCGTGTTGTGTGGGCGAGGCAGTGGTGTTGTCGTGGCCAGCCCACTCCATTTACCCAGGACAGTCGCTTTCCAATAACCATCAGGTCTATACGTCTGCCAACTCGTGGAGGATGGCCCTGACCACTCGTCAGTATTGAGGTGGTGATGACAGACTGAAACGTCAGAGCAAGCTCGCTTTAAGATAACGATTATCTATGATTATATATTTATAGATGGATAGGGTTGTAAGAGAAGTAAATGATCGGGTGTTAGCAAGAGGTGTGGGATTAAGTGACAAACAATTTAACACAAAGTGGGAGTTGTCACAGTTTTACTGATGACACTGTGCTTTTGAGAGATTCTGAAGAGAAGTTGCAGAGGTTGGTGAATGAGTTTGAAAGGGTATGTAAAAGAAGGAAATTAAAGTGAACGTAGGAAAGAGCAAATTGATAAGGATAACCAAAAAATTAGGTAATGAAAGATTGGATGTAAATGTATTCCGATATTTGGGAGTAGACTTGTCAACAGATAGATCTGTGAAAGACTAGGTGAACCATAGAAATGATCAGGGGAAAAAGGTAAGTGGTGCACTGAGGAGTCTGTGGAAGCAAAGACGGGAATGTATGAGAGTATAGTGGTACCAACGCTCTTTTATGGGTGTCGATGATGGGGTGGGTGTTGCAAAAAGGAGAAGGCGGATAGGCAGTGATGTGTGTCTGGCGGCAATGTGTGGTAGATTTTAAATGCCAGACGGAAGTCGTAGTTTAGAAATTAGGAGGAGGGTGCGGGCGGCTGATTACTAAATGTATTATTCCAGAGGGCTGAAGAGGGGTTTGTTAAGGGGTAGTGGAACAAATAGAATGACTGAAGAACCTATAATCTGTAGTGGAAGGAAGGCAGCGGTAGGGGTCGTCCTAGAAAAGGTTTAAAGGTGATGGGAGTAGTGGAGGTTTGTTGTGTGAGAGGCTTGGACTTCCAACAAGTGCATGAGCTGTTAGGAGCGAGTAGTGATGAAGGTTTTTGTATGACTTGGCGTGTGTTGGAGTGTAGCAAAGTAGTAACATTTATGAAGGGAATCACGGGAATCTGGTTAACCTGGACTTGAGGTCCTGGAGTGGGGGAAGTACCAGTGCCTTGCACTCTGAGGAGGGCTGTTGATATGTTGCATTTTTTTAACGCATAGTGTAGACAGTCTCGGCAAGACAGTGATGTAGTGAATGAGGATGTAAGCTATTTCATTCTTTTTATGGGTCACCTGCCTTGGTGGGAAAAAAGCAGATGGAGTTATATATATATATAGATATTTATATAATATATATTATATAGATATTATATATATTGATATATATATATATATATATATATATATATCTATATATTTACATTTAGAGTTACATAATATTTATATATATATATATTTATATTATATTTATATTTATATATATATATATATATATTTATATATATATTTATATAGATATTTATAATCATAACAGTTCAATATAAGGAGTAGTGTATATTCCAGTCTCACAAGATAAGAACATACACGACGTGAATCTTATCTTTGTGATCTTGAGTCGTATATTAAAGTCAGATGAGTGACCTGAGCCAGGGTCAGGATCAAATGACCCCTGGGCAAGGCTTGTGACAGCGTCAGGTTTCCACTGACCTTACGGGTCTTGAAAACTTGAGTTGTGAAGCAATCAGAGGAAAAGCGAGCATTATGCTCTGGTGTATGCAAATTATGCATAAAATGGAGGCATTTCTCAGTTAATATGTGGGTTATGAGTCTTAACATGTTACAAAATCTGCTGAACGTATTTCTTATATGCCTTTACTGAACGGATTTCTCATATTCAGTTACTCAAATGATTAGATTTCGGCTTGTCTGATTAGCACTGCAGAACTGAACCAAATTATTGGCTGGTTTTGGGGGAAGGTTTGGTGGATGAGAATGATCAGTTTTGAGAAGGTCCTGCTAGTATAGCCCAGTATATATGATTAGTCGGTATATATGATTGGTCAATATATATGATTGGTCAGTATATATGATTGGTCAGTATATATGATTGGTCAGTATATATGATTGGTCAGTATATATGATTGGTCAGTATATATGATTGGTCAGTATATATGATTGGTCAGTATATATGATTGGTCAGTATATATGATTGGTCGGTATATATGATTGGTTACAGCTGTATTTAAGGTCACTTCAAAGGTATATTTGGTTTTTTTTTAACCTGATACGCACCAAAAGTATATTTTATCCTTTTTTAGATAAATTGTTTTGTATTTATCATTTTTTAATAAAATAATAAATTTTGCTGTGAGTATATTTTATTGCTTTATGCATCTTTCCATCTAAAGGTTATTGATTTTATTGACCTTATAAGATCAATAATAACCAGTATGTGCAAAGGTCTGACCTTTTTTGTGTAAACTATTTTCGATAACCAAATAATGGCACTGTGAAAGTACTGACTTAAGCAAGAGATGTGCACTCTCGGCACTCTACCGACGAGCACTCATACTGTGCAGTGCACAGCACTTGCAACCACAACACAACGTTATCAATTCGCAATTCGGAAGAAATGGCAATCACAAATAGTCTACACGTAAGGGTCAAACAAGGGGCAATACGAGTTAAGAGAAGATTAATGACGCTGTTAGACAATTGGACGCAGGGCCGAGTAGTGAAGATGACTACTGTTGTGAAACGAGCGTGCGCAGGCTTGTGCAACGAAGGTGAATTATGACATGAGGTGAAAATGAACCACAAACACAGGTCACTATCGCTATCATCACCATCACAACAAGTTGAAACCAGGACCACCTTGATAAATTAGATATATGTGCAACACTTGGGTATCTTTACTGAGGAAACGTTTCGCCACACAGTGGCTTCATCAGTCCAATACAAAGCAGAATAGTGAAGAACAGGAGTTTGAGGTTATCAGTGTTGCCTATGTGTCTAATTTATCAACTTGTCGGTTCTCTGAACCATTTATCTACAGAACCCCTTCTCTGTCTCCTGATAACTTGCCTGGTATACATAAACACCAGTGTTTATGTATATTGTACGTGTATTGTTCGTATGTGTGTGTGTGTACGTATATGTACATGTGCCTGGGTGCGAGTGTTCAATTATTTTAATAACAGTGCGGTGGTTTAGTGTTGATTGTAGTGGAATACCAGACTTGTGCAAGTGCTCTGACCCCTGTCAAGACGACCTGCCCGTCCTTCACACACCTGTCTCCCCTCACACCATCTGTCTCAGCTCACACCACCTGTCTCAGCTCACACCACCTGTCTCAGCTCACACACACACCTGTCTAAGCTCACATTTGTCTCCGCTCACACACCTGTCTTCCTCACATACACCTGTCTTCCCTCACACGCCTGTCTTTCCTCATATACCTCTGTCTCCAAACACGTATCTTCCCTTACACACCTATTTCCCTCCTCACACACCTGTCCCCGTCACACACCTAACTCACACAAGGCCTATGTTCCAGGATTAAAATAGTCTTGACTTGTGGCGAACAGGTTACATTCAGCCTTAATGATGTAGCCGATAGACTTGAAACACAATTAACCAACCAAGCAACTACCTGTGCCTCTAAAAGTGGCTGAAACAACATTGTATATAAGCCAGGAGGTGTATGTGTATACTTCAGTGTATATACGTCAGGAAGTGTATGTATTTTAGTACATATGTACTAAGAGGTGCGTATGAGTGTATGTGAGCAGAGAGGTATCAATGTATATACTGCAAGAAGTGTGTATATCTCAGTATACAAATACACGACAAGGTGTGTATTTGTAGTGTATGTACGCCAAAAAGTATTTAGCAGCGTATGTACGCAGGGAGGTGTTTTATCTCTCAGAGTATATAAACAGATGCATGCATATACCCTAGGCGGTCACGGAGCTCAAACCTCACCACCGCCCCTGAGAGATCTTCAATAGAGCATATATACCAAGAGATTTCTAGGTCTCAGTGTATACATATACAGAGAGATACAGAGACAGAGATAGCGGAAGAGAGACACAAACACAAAGAAAGAGTCAGAAAGACAGAGTGAGAGAGGGAGAGAAAGAGAGATGGCTCAGCAGGCAACAGCAGCAGTTTAATTAAACTTCATTGTTCGCATCGCTATTGTGCCGTGCGGACAGGCTGCGCAGTGGCTCCTGATACAACTGGTTTACTGCGCAGTTTTCCTGTTTTGTGCATACAACATGGCGGATCGCATTGGACGCCGGGTGAGCACTGTTTGCGTGGAATTGGTGCGTGGCACGCTTACGGGAACAACCATGCACGTGTTACTGCATGCCATCATCAGTGAGGTATATGGAATACCGACCGAAGAATTATATGGAGTAGCAGTCAATGGTGTGTCGAGAATTTTCATCAAGTTTAAAGACGCAGGATTCTACACAAGCATAGTCAACAAATATCAAGAGAAAGAGGCTGGCAGTGAACACTATGGTGGAAGTCTGCTTACATGATGTGTCCAGCTATGTGACGTGGGTGAAAGTACGAAACGTGCCTTTTGAGGCGACGGAGCATGATGTGACGGCGGTGTTTAGCAGCTATGGGAAAATCCACTCAGCAGTGATGGGGGTGTGGCAAAATGGACCTTATGAGGGGCTACCTGAAGGATCATTTACGCTGAAAATGACGTTGAGGCAGTCAATTCCATCATACGTATTTATGGAGGTCTTCCGAACGCAGGTCTACGTGTACTACTCAGGGCAGCGGAAAGACTTGCAGATTATGTGGTTCTTTTGAACATATGGCGGCCCAATGCTATAAAAAAGCTGGACGGAGGGAACAGGAACCAGTGATCTTACATCAGAGGAATGCTCTGGAGGTGTCGGAGGAAGGAGTAAGGCCAAACAAGATTCCTTGCCGATGGAGTGACGAAGTGGACAGGGCTGAGGCGACTATGGAAGAAAGTGTAACACTATCAGTTGATAAGGGACAGACGACATCGACGTCTGATGAGGAGGGTACGGGCCAACAGGATTGCTTGCTGGAGGAAGTACTTAGTTCCTTTTTGCATGACGTTGAAGAGGGACAGGTGGATGAAGGGTGTAACCTGGTGCAGGCAACTGTGCAGCAAGATCAGGAGGTTAGGAATACTGTGTGCACTAATGTTAATGTGCACAAAGTTGTGGCAGAGGTCCATAGGGCAGAAAAGACAGGTGACGAGGTGTGTGGGGAGGGGAGTTCTCGTAAGAGAACTGCAGGAACGTCTGAGATGGACGATGTTCTTACTCCAGGACAAAGAACAGGAGTAAAATCTTGGAGAAAGGATGTATGTCATAAGGGGAAAGAGGGAAGGGGTAATGTAGGGTTTAATGGTTCTAGGGATAATGAAGGGATAGGGGGGGTGAATAAGCAAGCTGTCAAGAAAGATGCCATACAGCAGGACGGTATAGGAGGGTGTGTGCCAAGAAGAAAGGGTAAACCACCACTTTTAAAATAATTCACGATAGTAACAGTAAATGTAAATGGATTGAAGAATGAAGTGAAACGAGTATGGATGGAATGGTTTTTGAGGAGATTAATGTGGATGTATGCTTTATACAAGAACATAATTATAAGATAGGCTGTGCTTTGGCATTAAAGGGTTATAAATTGTATGTAAGTGGGTCTGTTAGGTTAAAAGGGGGAGTGGCAGTGGCTGTGAAGGAAAATAGTCCCTTACGTATTATAAAGTGGGAAGAAGGGGGGGGGAGGGTAGTGGGGTGGATGGGGTGAGTGGGGAGCATCTAGAGTATGTTTCATTGGGGTTTATATGCCAGCAGAGAATATAATCAAAGTAAAAGAGGATTTTGTGAGAGACGTTTTAGTGTATTTTTTAAGGGGTTTACCTCTAGTAACTGTAATTGGGGGGACTGGAACTGTGTTATAAGGGGGGGGACGTGGAGCCAAGGGGGGGCGGGTTGTGTATTACGGTCGTTACGCAATGTTTTACAGGATGCAGGGGTGAGGGACGTGGAGGGGAGTGGGGCTTGGAGAGTGGATTACACTTTTATTAGGAGAAATTATTCAGCGAGGTTAGATAGGATTTATATAACGGAGGCAGTTAGGGTAGGAGGGGTAAAAACAGTGGACGTAGGGTTTTCGGATCATAGGGCAGTTTTGGTAGAACTGGATTGGGAGGGAGTGGTAAAGGTATATTCAAGTTTCTGGAAGTTAAATGCGAGGTTGGTGAGGAGTGAGGTGGTGAACGCAGAGTTTAGAGACTGGTGGGGACAATTGTGGAGGGCAAGGGATGGGGTAGGGAGTATTTTGGATTGGTGGGAAAATAGGGCTAAACCTGGTATCGCGGGGTTTTATAAATATAAAGGAAGGGAGGAGGCGAGGTGGAGGTACGGTTTACAAAATTATTTGGAACAGCAGCTCAATGAGTGTTACGCAAAAGATGAGGAGAAGTCTTTTGAAGAAATATCAGGGCTAAGAGGGAGACTAAGGGACATACATAATGAAAGATTTGATGAATTAAGGGTAAGGGCAGGTATGGATGCCGTGCTATGGGGAGATAAACCGTCGGGTAGTGTGTTAAGAAGTTTTCGCATTAGACAACAGGAGTCCACTATAATACTTTTAGAGGTTAGTGACGATTTGGAAGGTTATACTAAGGGGCAAATGTTGGTGACAACTGAGGGGATAAGTAATTATGCGGACTATTGGTTTAAAAGGAAATGGGAAAAAGGTAATTTGGAGATAGTTAATAAAGAAAGAGGAGGGGTGAAGGTCTTGGGGAAAGGTGGGGAGGACAGAGGGGGATTGGAGGGAATAATAAGTATGGAAGAAGTGAAAGAGGCAGTGTTCAATTTAAGTAAGGGGAAAGCACCGGGAATTGATGGCTTTCCAATGATTTTTACAGAGTGCATTGGGAAACCATAAATGTTTGTTTGGTTCAGATATTGAATTGTATGCTGAAGGAAGGGAAATTGGGAACGTCACAAGAGGACGGGTGTGGTCGTGCTTGTAAAGAAAAAAAGCGAGGGGAGAACACTGAGCACGTACAGGGCCATACTTTAATGTGTACGGATTATAAGATTTTTGCGAAGATTTTAGGGAACAGGATGAAGAAGGTAATAGGTGGTATGGTGCACAAGGGTCAGTTGGGAATTCCGGGTCGTAGTATGAGGGATGGACATAGTCGTATTAGGGAATTTTTGCAGGGTTGTAAGGGAGGTGGAATTTTGGGCATTGATTGGGAGAATGCTTATGACGGTGTGAATAGAGAGTACATGGTTGACACTTTAAGGCTTATGGGTTTTGGGGAGGGAATAGTAACATGGGTGAAGACCTTGTATGCAGAAGCTACGATTCAGGTGCAAATTAATGGTAGGTTGGGTAGCGTGTTGAAAATGGAGAAAGGTTTGAGACAAGGGTGTCCTATGTCTCAAATTCTGTTTGCATGTATGCAACACCCGTTTTATGGAATGGTTGAGGAAGCAACAACGTTACAGGAGGAGGGGTCGGGATCACAGAGGTAGTTGGTTATGTAGATGACACAACAATACTGATAAATGATGTTCGAAGGTTTGCGAAAGGTGGAGAGAGTAATGAGGTTTTTTGGAGAGGCGTCAGGCATGCGTGTCAACAGGGCTAAATCGAAATTATTAGAGATAGGAGATTGGGTGGGGGGTAGAATGGGGGTGGAGTTTGGATGGGATGTGACTGAACAGCTGAAAATTTGTGGGATTATCTATATGGCAGATGAGCAAGAGGCTAGACGGAGGAATTCAGAATTGGTGGGAGAGAAAGTTGTACAACGGATTAGGAACCTAAGAGCGAAGGATGTTACTCTAATGCAAAGGGCAATAATAGTAAATTCATTGGTTTATAGTAAAGTGTGGAACGTGGCAGTGGTGTATCCTTTACGGGAACAGGAGATAAAGGAGATACAGAGAAGGGTGTCTTCGTTATATATGGGGTTTTGGACGAGCATGGCTAAGTAAAGAGGTGGTTATGACGAATGTGCGCCGAGGGGGAGTAGGGCTTTTGATGCTAGGGCCGAGGGTAAAGGCCATGTATGTTAAACAAAAGTACGTAAGGGAGGGGGGGGTAAAAGGGGTGAGGGTTGGGAGGGTGATGAGGGATGTACGACGATGGTGGGGAGGAAAGGACTTGATGGAATGTGAGAATATGCTAAGGGTTATGTTAATAATAGGTGAGGTAAAAAAGCTCAAGGTGGGAAGGTTAGTAGAGATGAGTAGGAAACCAGAAGTGATGCAAGGGGTGGCGGTATACCCTTTGTATGATTGGGGTACGATTTGGCATGATTTCCAGAAACTTAGATTAATGCCTAGGGTAAGGGAGTTAGTTTATAGGTTTGTAATGGGGATTTTAGCGTCAAAGCAGGCTTTGTGTGTGATGGGTTTGGTAAAGGAAGCGAAATGCGAACATTGTGAGGAATCGGAAACAGCTTTTCATGCCGTATATTTTTGTAGGGAGTTGGGGCAAGTACGGGTGTGGCTGGCTAGAGTCTTCAAGTTAATGGGTGGGGGCAATGTAGAGATCCTGCGTTGCCCTAACTTTAGAGGTAAGGGGGGTTGTCTGAGGTTGTAAAGAGAGCCATTCTGTACATTGTGACAGATTTCTTGTTTTATTCCTGGGGCTTGAAGGAAAAAGGCGGGGGGATTAGGGTAAGGGCTATTGCGGCAGGAATTTATCGCACGGTATGCAGAAATAAACTCATTTATGGTAACAGGTGGACAACTGCGTTCCCGGAAGCATATAGAAATATAACGGTAAGGGGACTCAGTAATTTGGCTACTTAAGTACTAAGGGACCATTTTCCTTTTCTAGAGCGAGTTATGACCATAATGAAGGATATGTAAATGTGGTAGGATTGTCATGAGAGTTGTATGGGAGGGATGACATGTTAGATGTGGTGTAACTGGAGAGTTTTCTTGTGTGTGAATGTTTTAGTTTAACCATGTGTTGAAAGACAAGAGGTCATTGATGAACATAGTTTTAATAAGGTAAATGATCTTTGTCAGTGAGACAACTACAAGAAGGAACACTCAAAGCATTGTTAACACACTGATAATAATGTGCTATGTAACATGAGTGTGTATCTTTGTTATTTTAATAGTGTGTTTAGTTTCTCTGTGGTAAGGTGTGGAAATGGCTATTTTGTCACCTTTATTATATTGTAATTTTTGAGCTGTTTAGTATTATGTCTTTGTGTATAAAGTTTAATATACAATACTAATGAGTGAGCAACGAATTGGATTATATGAGAATGTCTTTGTATATAAAGTTTCATATATAATGTAAATAAGTGTGACATTCTTAGGATAATATTACCTTTTGTGTTATAAGATACTGGCTGTATTTTATGGATATAATAAACCCACCTGTATGTACAGGTGTGGGCTGTTTTTAGTTACATGTATGTTGTGTGTGCTGGTTGGGCACTTTGGAGGGGGAATTAAGCATTTACAGTTGAACGTGTTTTTCTTATGTATAAGTTTAGTGCTGGGATAAGGAATGTGAAGTTGTTTGTTTTTATTATTTAATGGATTATGTTTCTTTGTTTATGTAACCTAAATATAGCACAAATGTATGATGTGTATTGTGTTTTTTAATTAAAATAAAAAAAAAAAAAAAATTAAACTGGCCCACCAGAATATCTCTCTGTATTAGGGAAGACTATGTTATTTTTCAATGCAAAAACATAACTATTTAAAAAAAAATATTTTAGGTATTATTATATTAGATTAGTGGTGGTAGTGGCTTTCTTGGTGGTGGTAGTGGCTTTGTTGGTGGTGGTAGTGGCTTTGTTGGTGGAGGTAGTGGCTTTGTTGGTGGTGGTAGTGGCTTTGTTGGTGGTGGTAGTGGCTTTGTTGGTGGTGGTAGTGGCTTTGTTGGTGGTGGTAGTGGCTTTGTTGGTGGTGGTAGTGGCTTTGTTGGTGGTCCTAGAGGCTTTGTTGGTGGTGGTAGTGGCTTTGTTGGTGGTGGTAGTGGCTTTGTTGGTGGTGGTAGTGGCTTTGTTGGTGGTGGTAGTGGCTTTGTTGGTGGCCTAGGGCTTTGTTGGTGGTGGTGTGGCTTTCTTG
>NW_026507073.1:0-24175 GCF_026875155.1 Cherax quadricarinatus | reverse complement strand
GTAAAGGGGGAAAAAACTGAAAGGGAATCGATACCTCAAAGGAAAGGGCCGGAAAACCCCCCGTGGGTTTTTTAGGAGAGGGAGCAGATAGTTGTGCGTGCCATTACCACTTTCTTAACACGCCCCGGGAAAAAGGGGCAATACCGAGGTAGGGGAAGACGGCAAATGTGTTCCCATTTTAAAAAAGGAGACAGAAAGAGGACTAAACTATAGACGTGTCTTGCGGTTAGTATGCAAAATTATGGAGAAGATTATAGGAGGAGAGTGGTGGAGCCCCGGGAAAACTGAACAAGATAAAAAGCCAACAGCCGGATTCAGGGGAAGGCAAATCCTGTGCACAAACCTTCGGGATTTTTATGATAAAATAACAGAAGAAGAACGAGAGAGAGGGGTGGGTTGATTGCATTTTTTGGGGAGAAGAAGGTTTGGGGCACAGTTCCTCACAGAGATTAGTGCAGAACTAGAGCATCAGGACTAAAACAGGAAAGGGGGCCTGAATGGTCGAGAAACCCGACGGGGGAGGAAAAAACGAGTCAGGTTTTGAGTATACAGGGGACTGTGGAGGGGGCCCCACAGGGGTCGGTCTAGGACCAGTGTATTTTTGGTATAGTGAACGACATGATGGAAGGGTTAGACCAGAAGTGCCCGTTTGCAGTTTTGATGTAAGTTAAGAGGAGAATTTAAATTGATGAGGCCCGGGCGGACTTCAAACAGACCTGGAAGATGGACAGGTCCAGAAATGGCTTCTCGAATTTAATCCTGCCAAATGCAAATCATGAAGATGGGGAAAGGGCACAGAAGACCACAGACAGAGTATGGGCTAGGGGGCCAAAGATGAACCTCACTCAAGGGGAAAGTTTTGGGGTGAGTATAACACCCAGCTGTCTTGGAAACAAAATCAATCAGATAAAATGCTGCAGCATATGGGCGGGCAAACCCGAGAACAGCATTCGTCCCTTTAAGGAATCGTTCAAGACCTTACACCGGATGTCAGGCCCCCTACTGGAGTATGCAACACCCGTTTGGAACCCCCCTTGATAAAGCACGCAAGAAACTAGGAAACAAAGGTTTGCCCCCAAGGTTGTTCCCGAGCTAAGGGGGAAAGTCCCATGAAAAAAGATTAAGGGAAAACGGCCCCGAGACCCTGGAGGACAGGAGGTCAGGGGGACTGATAACGAAATAAAATACTGCGTGGAATAGGGCAAGGGGACAAAGCAGGATGTTCCGGGAGGGGACCAGAAACAAGAGGCCACAATTGGAATTTAAGCACAAAAGGGGTCAGAGGATATTAGGAAGTAATTTTTTCATTCTGAGTTGTAAGGGTGGAATAGTCTAGAAAATGACGTAGTGGAGGCAGGAAAACCCTACACGTTTTAAGACGAGGTTTGATAAAGCTCATGGGGCGGGGAGGAGAGGGCCCGTGCAACCGGTGAAGAGGCGGGGCCAGGATAGGGGCTCGACCCTGCAACCACAAATGGTGAGTACCAACACACACACACACACAACACACACACCACACCACACACACCACACACACCACACACACAACACACACACACCCCCACATGGTTTCAGGGACGGGAAATCCTGTGTCACAAACCTACTGGGTTCTATGACATGGTGACAGCAGTAAGACAAGAGAGAGAGGGGTGGGTGGATTGCATTTTCTTGGACTGCAAGAAGGCGTTTGACACAGTTCCCACAAGAGATTGGTGCAAAAACTGGAGGACCAAGCAGGGTTAACGGGGAAGGCACTACAATGGATCAGGGAATATTTGACGGGAAAGGACAGCAGCGAGTCATGGTAGGTGGCGAGGTGTCAGAGTGGGCACCTGTGACCAGCGGGGTCCACAGGGGCAGTCCTAGGCCCGGGTGCTGTTTCTGGTATTTGTGAACGACATGACGGAAGGGGAAAGGACTCTGAGGTGTCCCCGTTTGCAGATGACGTGAAGTTGATGAGAAGAATTCACTCGATCGAAGACCAGGGAGAACTACAAGGGATCTGGACAGGCTGCAGACCTGGTCCAGCAAGGGGGTCCTGGAGTTCAATCCCACCAAGTGCAAAGTCTGAGATTGGGGAAGGGCAAAAAGGCCGCAGCGGAGTACGTCAGGGGGTCGAGATAAAAACCCTCACTCAAGGAAAAAGTCTTGGGGTGAGTATAACACCGGGCCATCTCCTGAAGTGCACATCAACCAAATAACTGCTGCGATATGGGGCCCTGAAAACCTCAAAAACAGCATTCCGACTTTTTAAAAAGGGGAAATCTTTCGGGGACCTGTACCCCGTTTGTTGGGCCCATTTTGGAGTTGCGGCACCAGTTTGGAACCCACCCCTACCCAAGCAGAAAAGAAAAACTAGAGAAAGTGAAAAGGTTTGAAACAGACTAGCCCGAGTAAGAGGTAGGTCCTACGGGAGAGGTTAAGGGAAATCAACCTGACAAACCCTGGAGGACAGGGAGATAGGGGGGACTGTAACGAATACAAAATACTGAGGGGAAATTTGACAAGGTGGAAAAGCAGGTGTTCCAGAGATTGGACACAGTAAAAAGGGGGGAACGTTGGAAGCTGAAGACAGATGAATCACAGGGAGTTGGGAAAAGTATTTCTTCAGCCACAGAGTGTCAGTAAGGGAATTTTTGGGGAAGCGTGTAGGGAGGGGACCCCGTACATAGCTTTAAGCAGGGGTATATAAAAGCCAGGCCAGGGGGAGTGCCCTAGTAGGATCAGTGAGAGGGGGGGCCGGGGCTCGGATGCCCCCCTGAAACCCTCAATAGGTGGTAAAACTGGTGAGTCCCACACACCCCAACCCACACCACAACACATGGGGGGGACTCGCGGGGAAAAAAAGGGATAGTGAGAATGGTTTGGTTGGGAGGAGTGGATGGGGAGCAGGGGAAAAAAGGATGGAAAAAGAGGGGGAGAGAAAATTAGGAGAGCTTTTGAAAAAATGGGAAAGAGCTCTCTGTAAAATTTGGGAAAAGAGGTTGTAGAAAGGGGACAAAGAATTGGGAGGCACAAGCGAAATGCAGTGCCAAGATAAGGGTCCTGAAGTTGAGATAAATAGGGGTGAAGCGAGTTCAGGGGGGAGTGACCAGAGAAGACACGTATGAAGCTGCGAGGCCCAACAGGAAGGAAGGAAATTTGAATTTGCAAGGTCATATCAGCCTGCCAAGGGGGGACCCAAGGGTGAAAGGGAAAAAACAGCTGGTTGCGATGGAGGGGGAAGGTCGATTGCTGAGGCACAAAACCCGGCTACCAAAAGCCATGGAAAAAAACAAGGGAAAAACTAACCAATACAGGCGGATCGGTCACAGGGGTGAGGCAAGGAGGAAAAAAAGGGGAAAATCGTTTTATCCATGGGCTTCAGGAGGAAGAGGAAAGGGCACACCTGAAAAGGGAGCAGGAAGAAAGAAAAGGAGATTGAGAAATCATCACGGAAATGGTGAAGGATGGCGAGATTGTAAAATTTCAGAGAATAGGGGGTACTCGAAGGGGGCCCCCCCTTTTCCAAAAACATGCCCCCCGAGAAACCACATAATTCAAGGTAAAAGGGGGCAAAAGGACAAAAAAAACAGAATGAACACTGGGGGGGAGGACAAAAAAAAAAAAGGAAAACAGGGAAAAAACAGGATGGGAAACAGAGGGAGAGGACCAAAAGCAAGGGCAAAAAAAAAACATTTGAACCCAACAATATAACACCACCCCACACCACTACCCAACCATCCCCACCTCCAACCCAACCCCAAAATATAGAATCCCCCAGTATGCCCCAGGTCCCCACCCTCACAGGCCCCCCCAAACCACAGTGTTGGAAAAGGGGAAACTGAAGGTATGGTACCAATGCTGATGGAATAACAAAAAGTGGGAGGAGTGGCATGAAAGAATCAAAGAGCATCACCGAACATCATAGCTCTCACAGAAACCAAAGCTTACAGGTATGATAACAGATGCCATCTTTCCAAGGGGATACCAAATCCTGAGGAAAGACAGGGGGAACAGGGGGGTGGGGGAATTGGCGTTGCTGATCAAAAATCGCTGGAATTTTGATGAGCTGGAGAGAGGAGACAGCGGAAAAGGGGAAAGTGATTACATAGCGGGAACCACTTCACTCTGGAGGTCCAAGGTGGTAATAGCAGTGATGTATAACCCACCAGGAACAGCAGGGGCCAAGGCAAGAGTATGCGAGAGCAATTGAGCGATGGTTGATACACTGGCTAGAGTGGCCAGAAGAGCTCATGCATGCAGGGGAAAGCTCCGATCATGGGTTTACTTTAAAACCCCAAGGGATCGATTGGGAGAACTTGGACCCACATGGGGGCAAGATACATGGAGGGCTAAGATGATGGAGGTGGTACTGGAAAACTTCATGTGCCAACACGTAAGGGACACTACAAGGGGAGAAGGAGAGGATGAACCAGCAAGGCTGGGCTTAGTATTCACCTTGAGTAGTGCAGATATCGAGGACATCACATACGAAAGACCCCTTGGGGCCAGTGACCATGTGGTTTTAAGCTTCGAATACACAGTAGAGCTACAAGTGGAGGGAGAAGCGGAAGGCCAGGACAAATTAAAGCCAAACTACAAGAAAGGGGATTTACAAAAGGTTTGGGGAAAACAAATTTGAACGGGGTTCAGTGGGGACAGAAAATTTGGCGGGGAAAGGCCATTTAAATGAGAGATGGAAATGTAGCAAAAAAAATGAAAGGGGGCGGGTGAGGGAGGGGTTTTGAACCCAAGGGTAACAAGAATAATAAAAAAAGCCAGGATGACCCATGGTTTACCCAAAGGTGCAGGGGGGGAAAAAACCAAGTGTGCTAGGGAATGGAAGAAAATAAAAGGAAAAGGGGACCCAGGAGAAAAAAGGAGAGCAGTCTTTTAGAGCCAGAAACGAAATGAAACAGTAAAAAGGGGAAAGGCCCCAAAGCCCAATATGAAAAGGGACATAGCTTTTGAAAACCCAAAATCTGCCCCAAAAAACTGTTTTAACCCACATCAGGAGGAAAACAACGTAAAGGGAACCTTTAATTTCAGGAAAGGGGAAGGAGGAGGAGGTAAACCCAAAAAAATGACCGTAAAGTATGTGAAGAACTCAAAAAGGATTCAAAAAAGGTGTTCACAGGGGGAGACAGAAGGGATCCAGAAAGGAGAGGGGGGTGGGGCGCCAGGGCAAAACCCCCAAAGGAAGAAGTGAAGAGGTTTCTGAGTGAGTAGATCCTAAAAGGGCAAGGGGGGGAAATTTTAAATTCCCCCCCAGGGGTATTGAGAGAGGGGAAGGGGCGCATTTTGTCCCCCTAAAAAACAATTTTTCATACATCTATCAAAAAACGGGGAAAGATTCCCTGCAAACATGGAAGCAGCAAATGTAGCCCCAATTTTTAAAAAAAGGAGCCAGACATAAAGCTTTAAAAATTACAGACAGTGTCACGGACATGTATAGAAATCCCAAAAAACATGGAAAAAAGGGTTTAAATGGGGAGAAGAGTGGTGGAACCCTAGAAAGGAACGTTCCATCAACGGCAGCCAACAGGGGTTTCAGGGACGGGAAATCCTGTGTCCCCAAAAACCCACTGGGTTCTTTGGGAATGGTGACAGCAGTAAGACAAAAAGAGAGAGGGGTTTGGGGGGATTGGGATTTTCTTGGACTGTAAAAAGGCGTTTTGGGCACCGTTCCACACCCAAAAGATTGGGTTTCAAAAAATGGAGGAAACCCAAACAGGGATAAAAAGGGAAGGCACTACAAGGATCAGGGGAAAACTTGTCAAAGGGGGGCACCCGGAGTCATGGTACGTTTGGGGAGGTGGGCAGGGGTGGGCACCTTTTGGGCCAGCGGGGTCCCGCAGGGGTCAGGGCCTAGGGGCCAGGGTTTCTGGTATTTTTGAACGACATGACGGAAGGAAAAACTCTGAGGTGTCCCCGGGTTTTCAGTGACGTGAAGTTGTGAGAAGGGAAATTTAAATCGATCGAAGACCAGGCCCGAAAATACAAAGGGATCTGGACAGGCTGCAGGAAACCCGGGCCAAACAATTGGTCGGAGGTTTAATCCCACCAAGTGCAAAAATCATGAAGATTGGGGGAAGGGGAAAAAAGCGCGAAGGGTACGGGCTAAGGGGGGCCGAGGGCTACAAACCCACTCAAGGAAAAAGATCTTGGGGTGAGTATAACACCAGGCACATCTCCCGTGGGGGGGACATAAAACCAAAATTTTCTGCTGCAGCATATGGGCGCTGGGAAAAACCCCAGAAAAAGCTTCCGGGCATCTTAATAAGGAAACATTCAGGGGCCTGTTTCCCCGTGTCGTTAGGCCCCTATTGGAGTATGCGGCCCAGTTTGGAACCCACCCCGCCAAGACGTGAAGAAACTGAGAAAAAAGGCCCAAAAAGGGTTTTTAACAAGACTAGTCCCAGAGCTAAAAGGTATGTTTCCCACGAGGAGAAAGGTTTTGGGAAAAATTTCCCGACGGGCACCCGGAGGACAGGAGAGATAGGGGGGGCATGATTTTAAAGGGCATAGAAATACTGAGAGGGGAAATTTACAAAGGGGGACAAAGCAGGATGGGTTCCCGAGATTGGGGCACCGTAACAAGGGGACCAGTTGGAAGTGAAGACAAGATGATTCACAGGGGTGTTTGGAAAATATTCTTCCGCCCCCAGGTAGTCGTAAGTGGAATAGTTTTGGGAAAACGGGTGTAGTGGAGGCAGGATCCATACATAGCTTTAAGCAAGGTATGATAAAGCTCACGGCTCAGGGAGAGTGACCTAGTAGCGATCAGTGAAGAGGCGGGGCCAGGAGCTCGGTCTCGACCCCCGCAACCTCAACTAGGTGAGTACAACTAGGTGAGTACACACACACACACACACACACACATACCACACACACACTCACACACACACACACATACACACACACACACACACACACACACACACACACACACACACACACACACACACACCACACACACACACACACACACACACACACACACAGGAGCTCGGACTCGACCCCTGCAACCTCAACTAGGTGAGTACACACACACATAGTTTGGGAAGCGATGTAGTGGAGGCAGGATCCATACATAGCTTTAAGCAGAGGTATGATAAAGCTCACGGCTCAGGGAGAGTGACCTAGTAGCGATCAGTGAAGAGGCGGGGCCAGGAGCTCGGACTCGACCCCCGCAACCTCAACTAGGTGAGTACACACTCACACACACACACACATACACACACACACACAAAACACACAACTCACACACACACACACACAACACACACACACACACACACACACTCACACACACAAGTATTAAAACGCACGAAAGTGGTTGGGCCACTTACCGTTATTATCCCACCTCCACTCCACCTACCCATCCTTTTCGCATATTTCCATCTTTACCCATCCTTCTTCCTTCCCCACCTTACCAAAGCTCTGGTTATAGAAGTGAAGTGATTGATGTAACATATGTTGTACATAAGATTTTGAAATATTCCTTATTCAAATTCCTGAATGGTATACCGAGGTTCACTAATCTTGCATATACAGCTGCTGTAATATGGTTTATGTGCAGTTCCGGCTATATACTGTTATATTCACCCTCGGGTAAATATAACATGCTACCCATGAAAGGTCTTCTCTCTACTTCTCCAAAGCGTATGATCTCACATTTGTTTGGGTTGAAATCGAGAAACCATTTGTTGGACCCCATCTGCAGTCTGTTGATGTCTCTCTCTAATTTATCACTCTGCTCTACTGTTCTTATTCCTCATCAGTTTTCAATCATCAGCAGACGATTCACGTATATTAGAAATAGGTGTGGTCCCAAAACCAATCCTTGCGGAGCCCCACTCGCTCCTCTCTCCCATTCTGATGTCTCATCCCTTACTGTTAGTCTCTGTCTTCTCTCATTTAAGTGTGTATATATGTGTGTGTATGTATGTGCGTGCTCGCACTAACCTGACCAGTTATCTGGGGTGACTGTGATTCAGCATTTCCTCCCACCCTGTCTGACCTCATCTGACCTACATCTCCCCAGCTCAATTGCCACTTGTTCTTCACACTAAATATAATGTTTACGCTCTGACCTCTTATACAGGTAATGTACACTTCTTGGTGTGTTTACTGGGTTCGAGTCTCGGCTCTTGACCTACTAGTGCCTAGTCTTCGTGAATGTGTATCACAATGTGGTCCTCCGGAATAAAAATGACGATTACGTTAACATAATTCACAACAGGAAAGATAATTCACCAAATTATATTAGCTTGTTCCACTTGAAGATAATTCACCACGGACAACGTTTATTGGTAACTTCTGATATTTCCTGAAATTTGGCAAGTAGTTCAGTGGTAGGGTCTTCGGCTTACAACCGGAGGACTCAACTTTAGTCACGGAAGAGATAAGACTTAGGGTAAATCTTTTTACACTTGCTCTCCCAGTTCCTAGGTCTTAGTCGACCGGAATGGATGGTATCATAAGGGGTTAAAGGATACCTTAAATAAGACAGAAATTGATATGAACTGAGGTAGGACAAAGACTCTTAACCGATAAATGAACTGAGGTGGGACAGCAGCTTAAAAATTAAACTTTCAGAAAATAGACTACTTAATTGATCTTCAAGTCTATCACACACGGGATCATTAAAAGCTACGTCACTACCACCACCAGCCCGAGATAACTTTTACTTACAAATAGAGCGCACTGGGATTAAAATAAATTGCAAGTGACATATATGTTATATATACCATATATATATTATATATATATAATATATATATATATATATATATATAAATATACATATATAAAGGTGTAATTATTATATATATATAAATATTTATATATATATATAATATATATATATATATATATATATATATTATATACATATACTATATATATTTTAAATATAATATATATATATAATATAATATATAAATATAATATATATATATATATATAGGTATATATATAAATATTATACCAATCCGCATGTACAAGCACAGTGGCTCTCACCACAAAAAAAGACACATATCAAGAAAGCTACACTCATTACAATAGAACATAATGGCTACCAGCTACAAAGTAATAGTTACCGGTACCGGGTAGAAAAATAAGTTACCCATGTGTTCATGTCTGGGGGTACTGATGTGGTGGTGTAGTTACCCATGTGTTCATGTCTGGGGTACTGATGTGGTAGTGTAGTTACCCATGTGTTCATGTCTGGGGTACTGATGTGGTAGTGTAGTTACCCATGTTTCTGTCCCTGGGGTACTGATTTTGGTGGTTAGTTACCGAATGTGTTTCATGTCTGGGGTATGATGTGGTAGTGTAGTTACCCATGTGTTCATGTCTGGGGGTACTGATGTGGTAGTGTAGTTACCCATGTGTTCATGTCTGGGGGTACTGATGTGGTAGTGTAGTTACCCATGTTTTCATGTCCTGGGGGTACGGTGATGTGGTAGTGTAGTTACCCTATTGTCAATGCTGGGGTACTATGTGGTAGTGTAGTTTACTCCCATTAGTGTTTCAGGTCTGGTACTGAAGGGTGGTGTAGTTACCCATGTGTTTCAGGTCTGGGGTACTGATGTGGTAGGTAGTTGACCAATGTGTTCATGTCCTGGGGGTACTGAGTGGTTAGTTGTAGTTACCCATGTGTTCAGGTCTGGGTACTGATGTGGTAGTGTAAGTTACCCATGTGTTCAGGTCTGGGTACTGATGTGGGTAGTGTTAGTTACCAATGTGTTCATGTCTGTGGGTAACTGATATGGTAGGGTGGTTAACCCATGTGTTTCAGTCTGGGTACTGATTGTGGTTGTGTAGTTACCCATGTGGTTCATGTCTGGGGGGGGTTTATACTGATGTGGTTAGTGTAGTTTACCCATGTTGTTCAGGTCTGGGGTACTGATATGGAAGTGTAGTTACCATGTGTTTCTATAGTAGGGCTACAATGGGGTAACCTGATTGGTCCACACCTGGGTAGTTACCCATGTATGTTCATGTCTGGGAGGGTATTGGGGGGCTGATGTGGTATGTTGTTACCCATATGTGTTCAGGTCTGGGTACTGATGTGGTAAAGTGTAGTTACCCATGTGTTCATTCTGTGGTACTGATGTGTGGTAGTGTGGTTTACCCAATGTGTTCAGGTCTGGGTACTGATGTGGTAAGTGTAGTTACCCATGGTGTCTGGTCCTGAGGGTACTGATGAGGTAGTGTAGTTACCCCATGTGTTCATGCTGAGGGTACTGATGTGGGTAGTGTGGTTACGCCCATGTGTTTCGGTCTGGGGTACTGATGTGGTGGTGTAGTGATACACCATGTGTTCAGGACTGGGGGTACTGATGTGGTAGGGAGTGGGTTACTCCTTGTGTTTCAGGTCGGGGTACTGATGTGGTGGTGTAGTTAACCATGTGTTCATGTCTGGGGGTACGATGTGTATGTAGTTACCCATGTGTTCAGGTCCTGGGTACTGATGTGGTGGTTAGTTACCCATAGTGTTTCATGTCTGGGGGTACTGTATGTGGTAGTGTAGTTTCCCATGTGTTCATGTCTGTGGGTACTGATGTGGTAGTGTGGGTTACCCATTGTGTTCAGTCTGGGGGTAACTGATGTGGTAGTGTATTACCCATTTTCATGTCTGGGGGTACTGATGTGGTGTGTAGTTACCCATGTGTTCATGTCTGGGGGTACTGTGTGGTATGTGGGTTACCCATGTGTTTCATGTCTGGGGGTACTGAAGTGTTGTGTAGTTACCCCATGTGTTCAGGTCTGGGGGTACTGATGTATGTAGTTACCCATGTGTTCAGGTCTGGGGGTACTGATTGGTAGTGTATTACCCATGTGTTTTCATGTCTGGGGGTACTGATGTGGTGGTGTATTAACCCATGTGTTCAGTCTGGGTAACTGATGTGGTAGTGTGGGTTTACCCATGTGATCATGTCTGGGGGTACTGATGTGGTATGTAGTTACCCATGTGATTCATGTCCTGGGGGGTACTGATGTGGTTAGTGTATTACCCATGTGTTCATGTCTGGGGGTACTGATGTGGTAGTGTAGTTACCCATGTGTTCATGTCTGGGGGTACTGATGTGGTAGTGTAGTTACCCATGTGTTCATGTCTGGGGGTACTGATGTGGTAGTGTAGTTACCCATGTGTTCATGTATGGGGTACTGAATTGTGTAGTGTAGACCCAAGTGTTCATGCTGGGGTACTGATGTGGTAGTGTAGTTACCCATGTGTATTTTATTCATTCTGGGGGGTACTGATGTTGGTAGAGTAGTTACCCATGTGTTCATGTCGGGGGTACTGGATTGTAAGTGTAAGTTACCCATGTGTTTTCATGTCTGGGGGTACAGATGTGGTAGTGGTAGTTACCACCATGTGTTCATGTCTGGGGGTGTACTGATTAGGTATGTAGTTACCCAAGTGTTCATGTCTGGGGGTACTGATGTGGTAGTGTAGTTACCCATGTGTTCAGGTCTGGGGTACTGATGTGGTGGTGTAGTTACCCATGTGTTCAGGTCTGCGGGTACTGATGTGGTAGTGTAGTTACCCATGTGTTCAGGTCTGGGGGTACTGATGTGGTAGTGTAGTTACCCATGTGTTCAGGTCTGGGGTACTGATGTGGTAGTGTAGTTACCAATGTGTTCATGTCTGGGGGTACTTGATGGTAGTGAGGTTACCCATGTGTTTCAGTCTGGGGGTACGGATGTGGCAGTGTATACCCATGTGTTCAGTCTGGGGGTACTGATGTGGTATGTATTACAATGTGTTCAGGTCTGGGGGTAACTGATTGGTAGAGTGGGTTACCCTGTGTTTCAGTCTGGGGTACTCTTATGTGGTGGTGTAGTTACCCATGTGTTCATGTCTGGGGTACTGAGTGGTAGTGTAGTTACCCATGTGTTCATGTCTGGGGTACTGATGTGGTAGTGTGGTTACCCATGTGTTCATGTCTGGGGGTACTGATGTGGTAGTGTAGTTACCCATGTGTCATGTCTGGGGGTACTGTTGGTGGTAGTGTTAGTTACCCATGTGTTCATGTCTGGGGTACTGATGTGGTGGTGTAGTTACCCATGTGTTCAGGTCTGGGGGTACTGATGTGGTGGTGTAGTTACCCATGTGTTCATGTCTGGGGGTACTGATGTGGTAGTGTAGTTACCCATGTGTTCATGTCTGGGGGTACTGATGTGGTAGTGTAGTTACCCATGTGTTCAGGTCTGGGGGTACTGATGTGGTAGTGTAGTTACCCATGTGTTCAGGTCTGGGGGTACTGATGTGGTGGTGTAGTTACCCATGTGTTCATGTCTGGGGGTACTGATGTGGTGGTGTAGTTACCCATGTGTTCATGTCTGGGGGTACTGATGTGGTAGTGTAGTTACCCATGTGTTCAGGTCTGGGGGTACTGATGTGGTGGTGTAGTTACCCATGTGTTCAGGTCTGGGGGTACTGATGTGGGTGGTGTAGTATACCCATGTGTCAGGGCCTGCTGGTACTGATGTAGTGTGGTTACCCATGTGTTTCAGTCTGGGGGTATACGATGTGGTAGTGTAGTTACCGCATGTTTCAGGTCTGGGGGTACTGGATGTGGTAGTGTATTACCCATTTTTCATGTCTGGGGGGTACTGGATGTGGTAGTGTAGTTACCCATGTGTTTCAGATCTGGGGTACAGATGTTGTAGTGTAGTACCCATGTGTTCAGGTCTGGGGTACTGATGTGGTGGTGTAGTTACCCATGTTGTTCGGAGGGCCTGCGGGTACTGATGTTGTAGTGTGGTTACCCATGTGTTCAGGTCTGGGGGTACTGATGTGGTAGTGTGGTTACCCATGTGTTCATGTCTGGGGGTACTGATGTGGTAGTGTGGTTACCCATGTGTTCAGGTCTGGGGTACTGATGTGGTAGTGTAGTTACCCATGTGTTCATGTCTGGGGGTACTGATGTGGTAGTGTAGTTACCCATGTGTTCATGTCTGGGGTACTGATGTGGTAGTGTAGTTACCCATGTGTTCATGTCTGGGGTACTGATGTGGTATGTTAGTTTACCCCAAGGTGTTCATGTCTGGGGGTACTGATGTGGTAGTGTAGTTACCCATGTGTTCAGGTCTGGGGGTACTGATGTGGTAGTGTAGTTACCCATGTGTTCAGGTCTGGGCACTGATTGGTAAGTGTAGTTACCCCAATGTGTTCAGGTCTGGGGGTACTGATGTGATAGGTAGTTACCCATGTGTTTCAGGTCCTGGGGGGTACGAAGTGGTAGTGTGGTTACACATTGTTCATGTCTGGGGGTACTGAAGTGTGTAGTGGTATTACCCATGTGTCAGGCCTGGGGGTACTGAAGTGGTAGTGTAGTTACCCATAGTGTTCAGGTCTGGGGGTACTGGATGTGGTAGTGTAGTTACCCCATGTGCTCATGTCCTGGGGTACCGATGTGTAGTGTAGTTACCCATGTGGTTCATGTCTGGGGGTACTGATTGGTAGTGAGTTACCCATGTGTCAAGTCTTGGGTACTGATGTGGTAGTGTATTACCCATGTGTCAGGTCTGGGGGTACTGATTTGTAGTGTAGTTACCCATGTGTTCGTCATGTCTTGGGTACTGATGTGGTAGTGTAGTTACCCATGTGTTCAGTCTGGGGGTACTGATGTGGTAGTGTAGTTACCCATGTGTTCATGTCTGGGGGTACTGATGTGGTAGTGTAGTTACCCATGTGTTCATGTCTTGGGTACTGATTGGTGGTGGTTTTTTACCCATGTTTTCATGTCCTGGGGGTACTGATGGTGGTATGTAGTTCCAATGTGTTCAGGTCTGGGGGTACTGATGTGGTAGTGTGGTTACCCATGTGTTCATGTCTGGGGTACTGATGTGGTGGTGTAGTTACCCATGTGTTCATGTCTGGGGTACTGATGTGGTAGTGTAGTTACCCATGTGTTCATGTCTGGGGGTACTGATGTGGTAGTGTGGTTACCCATGTGTTCAGGTCTGGGGGTACTGATGTGGTAGTGTAGTTACCCCAAGTTGTTTCAGGTCTGAGGGTACGATGTGGAAGTGTAGTTTACCCATGTGTTCAGGTCTGGGGTACTGATGTGGTAGTGTAGTTACCCATGTGTTCAGGTCTGGGGTACTGATGTGGTAGTGTAGTTACCCATGTGTTCATGTCTGGGGGTACTGATGTGGTAGTGTAGTTACCCATGTGTTCAGGTCTGGGGTACTGATGTGGTGGTGTCAGTAAG
Source organism: Cherax quadricarinatus (assembly GCF_026875155.1). NCBI lineage: Eukaryota > Metazoa > Arthropoda > Malacostraca > Decapoda > Parastacidae > Cherax > Cherax quadricarinatus. Next base: position 9,959 of record NW_026507073.1, on the reverse strand, counting down.
GTGCGGCAACCTTTGACTTAAAATTTGAGGTTGCATCATAATAACTCACTCGTACCTCTGGCATTCATGTATCATCAGTCTTCAGGAACATGGCAACACTTGCAACAAGATGACAATTATTTTTGTAGCTGCAGCGTGATAAGAACACTGCAAGAAGATAATAACACTGCAACAAGGTAACAAATAACATAAAATAAAAATATTCTTGATAAGTTAACAAATAAATATGTAAGAACACATAACTATGCAACAACATAACGAAGTAATCTCCAATAAGATACAAAAACTGAAACAAAATAACAAATGTGCCAGTTGATAAACAAATATGTAATTTAATCAAAATGGATATAACTATGAACATAGTTTTTAAAGGGGTGAACCGGTAAGCCAGCGGAAGGCCTCGATCAGATGACCAGAAGCTCCAACAGCGGGTCATCATATGACTAAGACCCGCGTCAGGAAACACTTTTCCTCTCTCCTGACGAACCGTACCTAAGCTAACAAATATGTGACTTAGCAGTAACATAATGAACAATCTCCATTAAAATAAAACTTTGCCACAATATACGAAAATTTAGCCAGGAGTCAAGAACACGAGGAGTCTTAAACGCACGACAACCTGTGCTTGACTGACGTGTGCAACACTTAGGAAACTTTAACTGCAGAAACGTGATAGAAAAGTGGTCCAATCCCTATACTAGAACGTTTACTCATCTATCAGGTGGAGGACTGAACCTCAAAATTATACTATCCAAATTCCACGTCTCCCAGTGTAGTTTAGGTAAGACACACAGCAACAGTTAGACCAACTTTAATCCGAAACGTTTCGCCTACACAGTAGCTTCTTCAGTCGAATACAGAAATAGCAGAACAGTAGAGATGTGAAACGAATGTTAAATCAGTCCATCACCCTTGTAGTTCGTAGAATTTGAGTGATCAGACCCGAACAACCCTGTCGGTTAGTGTGTATACCGATTTTGATGTTCGTCTCCAGTGTTGTTAGTAGACTGAAGAATCCTGCTGCGCACACCAAATGTTTCGTCAATATTGACATAAGAATTATTATTATTATTTTTAGTATTATTATTATTATATCTTATTATTTAGTATCATTAGGGAAGCGTTAAACCCGAAATGGCCATGCAGTGCCCGTGGATTAGAAGACAATAATTCCCCTGAAAGAATTAACGAAAGAGAAAACATAATATCAGGGTAATGATAATCCGTCATCTTATAAAAAAATAAAAAACTGATTTTTTTAATATTCAAAATCCATAATAATATTAATATATTATAGCATAAGACTTTTTAAGAAAAATATAAAAAGAAAATAATTACAATTATTTATTACGCCATAAACGAGGCTTCTCAAGACCGGCAGAACAACACCAGGCTTCTCGCGGGGGAAATATTGTTGGATCACTGTGTCCAGCTCCACGGTATACAGTGTTGGATCACTGATGGTCCACTCCACGGTATCCAGTGTTGGATCACTGTGTCCAGCTCCACGGTATCCAGTGTTGGATCACTGTGTCCAGCTCCACGGTATCCAGTGTTGGATCACTGTGTCCAGCTCCACGGTATCCAGTGTTGGATCACTGTGTCCAGCTCCACGGTATCCAGTGTTGGATCAAGTGTCCAGATCAACGTATCCAGTGTTGGATCACTGTGTCCACTCCACGTATCCAGTGTTGGATCAACTGTATCCAGCTCCACGGTATCCCAGTGTTTGGATCACTGTGTCCAGCTCCACGTATCCCAGTTTGGATCACTGTATCCAGCACCACGGTATCCAGTGTTTGGACAACTGTGTCCAGCTCACGGTATCCAGTGGTTGAATCACTGTGTCCAGCACCACGGTACCAGTGTTGGATCTCTGTATCCAGCTCCCACGGTATCCGTGTTTGGATCACAGTGTCCACTCCACGTATCCAGTTTGATCACTGTGTCCTCAGCTCCCAGTGCGGTAGGGTGGCGCAGTTTGGATCACTGTGTCCAGCTCCACGGTACCAGTGTTTGGATCACTGTATCCAGCTCCACGGTATCTTCCAGTGTTGGAATCCACGTGTCCCCAGCTCCACGTATCCAGCGTTGGATCCTGTTGTCCACCCACGGTATCCAGTGTTGGGATCACTGTATCCAGCTCCACGGTAATCCAGTGTTGGATCACTGTTGTCCAGCCATCCCGGTATCCTATATGGTTGGATCACTGTATCCAGGGTTCTATACCACGGATCCAGTGTTGGTATTCACTGTGGTCCAGCTTCCACGGTACCAGTGTTGGATCACTGTGTTCCCCGCACCACGGTATCCAGTGTTGGATCACTGTATCCAGTCTCCACGGTATCCCCAGTGTTGGATCACTGTGTCCATCTCCACGTATCCAGTGTTTGGATCACTGTGTCCAGCTCCACGGTATCCAGTCTTGGTCACTGTGACCCCAGCTCCACGGTATCCAGTGTTGGATCACTGTAATCCAGCTTCCACCACGGTAATCCAGTGTTTGGATCCTGGTCCAGCTCCACGTATCCATGTTGGATCACTGTGTCCACTCACGGTATCACATGTTGGATAACTGTGTCCAGCTCCACGGTATCCTTGTTTTTTTTTTGGATCACTGTGTCGCAGCTCCCACGGTATCCAGATGTTGGGATCACTGTGTTCAGCACCAAGGTATCCAGTGTTGGAATCACTGTGTCACCCAGCCCCCTTTCCAGGTACCCCAGTGTTGGATCAATGTGTTCAGCACACACGGTATCCAGTGTTGGATCACTGTGGCCAGATCCACGGTATCCAGTGTTTGGATCACTGTGTTCAGCAACCACGGTATTCCAGTGTTGATCACTGTGTCCAGCACCACGGTAATCCAGTGTTGGATCACTGTGTCCAGCTCCAACGGTATCCAGTGTTGGGATCACTGTGTCCAGCTCCACGGATCCAGTGTTTGGATCACTGTGTTAAGCACCACGGATCCAGTGTTTGGATCACTGTGTTCAGCACCTACGGTAAAACCAGTGTTGGATCAGGGCTGTGTCCAGCTCCACGGTAACGCAGTGTTGGATCACTGTGTCCAGCTCCACGTATCCATGTTGGATCATCTGTGTTCCAGCTCCACGGTATCCAGTGTTGGATCTCTGTGTCCCAATCTCCTCTAATCCAGTGTTGGATCCTGTGTCCAGCTCCCGTATCCAGTGTTGGATCACTGTGTCCAGCTCCATACGGTAATCCATGTTGGATCACTGTGTCCACTCCACGGTATCCAGTGTTTTGGAATCACTGTATTCAGAACCCCGGTTCCATTGTGTTGGATCACTGTAAAAAAAAATTCGGCAGAACCACGGTATCCAGTGATGGATCACTGTGTCCAGCTCCACGGTTATCAGTGTGGATCACTGAATTCAGGAACCACGTAATCCAGTGTTGATCACTGTATTCAGAACCACGGTGTCCAGTGTTGGAATCACTGTATCAGAAACCAGGTATCCAGTGTTGGATCACCTGTGTCCAGCACCACGTATCCAGTGTTGGATCACTGTGTTCAGCACCACGGTACCAGTGTTGGATCACTGAGTCCAGGCTCCACGGTATTCCCATGTTGGATCACTGTGTCCAGCTCCACGGTAATCCCAGTGTTGATCACTGTATTCAGAACCACGGTATCCAGTGTTGGATCACTGTGTTCAGCACCACGGTATCCAGTGTTGGATCACTGTGTCCAGCTCCACGGTATCCAGTGTTGGATCACTGTATTCAGAACGCCCGGATCCAGTTGTTTGGATCACTGTATTCAGAACCACGGTATCCAGTGTGGAATCACTGTGTCCGAGCTCCAGGTTAACCAGTGTTGGATCACTGTGTCCAGCTCCACGGTATCCAGTGTTGGATCACTGTATTCAGAACCACGGTATCCAGTGTTGGATCACTGTATTCAGAACCACGGTATCCAGTGTTGGATCACTGTATTCAGAACCACGGTATCCAGTGTTGGATCACTGTGTCCAGCTCCACGGAATCCAGTGTTGGATCACTGTGTCCAACTCCACGGTATCCAGTGTTGGATCACTGTGTCCAGCTCCACACGTATCCAGTGTTTATCACTGTATTCAGAACCAGGGTATCCAGTGTTGATCACTGTGTCCAGTCCACGGTACCATGTTGGATCACTGTAGTCAAACCACGGTATCCAGTGTTGGATCACTGTATTCAACACGGTATCCAGTGTTGAAACAACTGTATTCAGAACCACGGTATCCAGTGTTGGATCACTGTGTCCAGCTCCACGGTATTCAGTGTTGGATCACTGTGTCCAACTCCACGGTATCCAGTGTTGGATCACTGTGTCCAGCTCCACGGTATCCAGTGTTGGATCACTGTATTCAGAACCACGGTATCCAGTGTTGGATCACTGTATTCAGCTCCACGGTATCCAGTGTTGGATCACTGTGTCCAGCTCCACGGTATCCAGTGTTGGATCACTGTGTCCAGCTACACGGTATCCAGTGTTGGATCACTGTATTCAGAACCACGGTATCCAGTGTTGGATCACTGTGTTCAGAACCACGGTATCCAGTGTTGGATCACTGTGTCCAGCTCCACGGTATCCAGTGTTGGATCACTGTATTTAGAACCACGGTATCCAGTGTTGGATCACTGTGTCCAGCTCCACGGTATCCAGTGTTGGATCACTGTGTCCAGCTCCACGGTATCCAGTGTTGGATCACTGTGTCCAGCTTCACGGTATCCAGTGTTGGATCACTGTATTCAGAACCACGGTATCCAGTGTTGGATCACTGTGTTCAGAACCACGGTATCCAGTGTTGGATCACTGTATTCAGAACCACGGTATCTCAGTGTGGAATTCACAGTAACAGAACCACGGTATCCAGTGTTGGAATCACTGTGTCCAGCTTCCACGGTAAATCCATGTTGGATCACTGTGTCCAACCCACGGTATCCAGTGTTGGATCACTGTGTCCAGCTCCACGGTATCCAGTGTTGGATCACTGTATTCAGAACCACGGTATCTATGGTTGGATTCTATTTACACTCCACGGTATCCAGTGTTGATCACTGTGTCCAGCTCCACGGTATCCAGTGTTGGATCACTGTGTCCAGTTCCACGGTATCCAGTGTTGGATCACTGTATTCAGAACCACGGTATCCAGTGTTGGATCACTGTGTTCAGAACCAACCACGGTATCCAGTGTATGGAGTCACTGGTGTCCAGCTCCACGGTATCCAGTGTTGGATCACTGTATTTAGAACCACGGTAATCCAGTGTAGGGATCACTTGTCCAGCTCCACGGTATCCCAGTGTTGGATCACTGTGTCCAGCTCACGGTAATCCAGTGTTGGTGCACGGTGTCCAGCTTTTCACGGTATCCAGTGTTGGATCACTGTATTCAGAACCACGGTATCCAGTGTTGGATCACTGTGTTCAGAACCACGGTATCCAGTGTTGGATCACTGTGTCCAGCTCCACGGTATCCAGTGTTGGATCACTGTATTCAGAACCACGGTATCCAGTGTTGGATCACTGTGTCCAGCTCCACGGTATCCAGTGTTGGATCACTGTGTCCAACCTCCACGGTATCCCAGTGTTTGGATCACTGTGTCTCCAGCTCCACGGTATCCAGTGATGGATCACTTTATTCAAAGACCACGGTAGCCAGTGTTGGATCACTGTATTCAGCTCCACTGTATCCAGTGTTGGATCACTGTGTCCAGCTCCACGGTATCCAGTGTTGGATCACTGTGTCCAGCTCCACGGTATCCAGTGTTGGATCACTGTATTCAGAACCACGGTATCCAGTGTGTATCACTGTGTCCAGCTCCACGGTAATCCAGTGTTGGATCACGTATTCAGAACCACGGTATCCAGTGTTGGATCACTGTGTCCAGCTCCACGGTATCCAGTGTTGGATCACTGTATTCAGAACCACGGTATCCAGTGTTGGATCACTGTGTCCAGCTCCACGGTATCCAGTGTTGGATCACTGTGTCCAGCTCCACGGTATCCAGTGTTGGATCACTGTGTCCAGCTCCACGGTATCCAGTGTTGGATCACTGTATTCAGAACCACGGTATCCAGTGTTGGATCACTGTGTCCAGCTCCACAGTATCCATTGTTGGATCACTGTATTCAGAACCACGGTATCCAGTGTTGGATCACTGTGTCCAGCTCCACAGTATCCAGTGTTGGATCACTGTGTTCAGCTCCACAGTATCCAGTGTTGGATCACTGTGTCCAGCACTACGGTATCCAGTGTTGGAATCACTGTGTCTGCCCACGGTAGCCAGTGTTGGATCACTGTGTCCAGCTCCACGGTATCCAGTGCTGGATCACTGTATTCAGCTCCATGATATCCAGTGTTGGATCACCGTATTCAGAACCACGGTACCAGTGTTGGATCACTGTATTCAGCTCCACGGTATTCAGTGTTGGATCACTGTGTCCAACCCTTACGTATCCATTGGTTTGGATCACTGTGTCCAGACACCATGGGTATCCAGGTGGTTAGTGGCATCAGTTGTCGCAGCACCACGGTATCCAGTGATGAATCAGTGTCCAGCGCCACTGTATCCAGTGTTGCATCAGTGTCCAGCACCACGGTATCCAGTGTTGCATCAGTGTCCAGCACCACGGTAGCCAGTGATGAATCAGTGTCCAGCACCACGTATGCCAGTGTTGGATCAGTGTCCAGCACCACGATATCCAGTGATGAATCAGTGTCCAGCACCACGGTATCCAGTGTTGAATCAGTGTCCAGCACCACGGTATCCAGTGTTGGATCTGTGTCCAGCACCACTGTATCCGGTGTTGGATCACTGTGTTCAGCACCACGGTATCCAGTGTTGGATTTGTGTCCATCGCCACTGTATCCAGTGTTGGATTTGTGTCCAACACCACTGTATCCAGTGTTGGATCACTGTGTCCAACACCACGGTAATCCAGTGTTTGGATCACTGGGATCAGCACACACGGTACCATGTTGGATTCACTGGTCTTCAGCCCACGGTTATCCAGTGTTGGATCACTGTGTTCACACCGACTATCCAGTGTTGATCCCTGTGTTCTCATCTCACGGTATCCAGTGTTGGATCACTGTGTTCAGCTCCACGGTATCCAGTGCTGGATCACTGTGTTCAGCACCACGGTATCCAGTGTTAGATCACTGTCTTCAGCACCACGGTATCCAGTGTTGGATCACTGTGTTCAGCACCACGGTATCCAGTGTTGGATCACTGTGTTTACAGCACCACGGGGGGGGGGGTATCCAGTGTTGGATTTCACTGTGTTCAGCACCACGGTATCCAGTGTTGGATCACTGTGTTCAGCACCACGGTATCCAGTGTTGGATCACTGTGTTCAGCACCACGGTATCCAGTGTTTTGAATCGCTGTGTTCAGCACCACGTATCCAGAGTTGGATCCACCTGTGTTTCAGCACCACGGTATCCAGTGTGGATACTGTGTTCAGCACCATCGGTATCCAGTGGTTGGATCACTGTGTTCAGCACCACGTGTATCCAGTGTTGGATCACTGGTTCACACCACTGTATCCAGTCGAATGTTGGATCACTGTGTTCAGCACCACGGTATCCAGTGTTGGATCACTGTGTTCAGCACCACGGTATCCAGTGTTGGATCACTGTGTTCAGCACCACGGTATCCAGTGTTGGATCACTGTGTTCAGCACCACGGTATCCAGTGTTGGATCACTGTGTTCAGCACCACGGTATCCAGTGTTGGATCGCTGTGTTCAGCTCCACGGTATCAGTGGTTGATCACTGGTTCAGCTCACTTATCCAGTGTTGGATCACTGTGTTCAGCATCCACGGTATCCAGTGTTGGATCACTGTGTCCAGCATCCACGGTATCCAGTGTTGGATCACTGTGTCCAGCACCACGGTATCCAGTGTTGGATCACTGTGTTCAGCACCACGGTATCCAGTGTTGGATCACTGTGTCCAGCACCACGGTATCCAGTGTTGGATCACTGTGTTCCAGCGCACCTACGGGTATCCAGTGTTGGATCACTGTTCCAGCACAGGTATCCAGTGGTTGGATCACGTGTCCAGCTCCAACGGTATCCAGTGTTGGATCACTGTTTTCAGCTCACGTATCCAGTGTTGGATCACTGTGTCCGCTCCACGGTATCCAGTGTGGATCACTGTGTCCAGCTCCACGTTATCCAGTTTGGAAGTCACTTTGTCCCAGCTCCACGGTATCCAGTGTTGGATCACTGGTTCACACCACGGTATCCTCAGTGTTGGATCACTGGTTCCAGCTCCCACGGTACCATTGTTGGATCACTGTGTCCAGCACCACGGTATCCAGTGTTGGATCACTGTGTCCAGCTCCAGTATCCCAGTGTTTTGGATCACTGTGTTCAGCACCACGTATCCAGTTGTTGGATCACTGGGGCCACTTCAGGGTACCCAGTTTTGGATCACTGTGTCCGCTCCCGGTTCCGGTTTTGGTCACTGTGTTCAGCACCACGGTATCCCAGTGTTGGACACTGTTCCATTCAGGGTATCCGGGTTTTGGATCACTGTGTCCAGCTCCACGGTATCCATTTTGGGTCATTGTTCAGCACCACGGTATCCAGTGTTGGATCACTGGTCCAGCTTCACGGTACCCAGGGGTTGGATCACTGTGCCCCCCAGGGTTCCAGTGTTGGATCAGGGTTTCAGTTTATATACCCCCCAGGGTCATCTTCAAAAATGTTAAAAAAGGGCTCCAAGTATTGTCTTTTTTAAAGGGAAAAATATCAACACCCACCCCAAAAAAAACCAAGCCGTTTATACATGAAAACAAAAGAAGAAAGAACACTCAGGGGCCTCGGGCCCCCAGGCGAGGCAGGCCCAATCCCCCTCCCCGGCTTAAGCCAATGCCCCAACCTAGTCAGGGCAGGTCACATTCATTTAAAGGGAAAGGAAACAAAACTGCCCTAGTAGCACAAGCATCAGGTCCAACCCCAACCCCCACCCCACCCCTATGTATTTATTTGACCTATTTTTAAAACCCAAGTTTTACCTCAAAAACTGTATTGGAATTTGTTCCACCACCACAACTCTTTTTCCAAACCCAGTATTTCCCTTTTTATCCTTCCTAATTAGAAGCGTCAGCCCAAATCGTTGGTTAAGCTTCTCGGGGCGAGAAAAATAATTTTTGGGGGTGATTTTTCGGCCCCAAATTTTTGATAGGGGTTCATAAATTCTATGGGACGAAAAATTTTTAAAGGCATCTACATACGAAAATTGTCTAATGGGAGATTTTTAACTATAGAAGATTGACTGGAGCAATTTGACAGGAAATTTAGAGTCAGGTGACTTTTTTTGATACGATCCGGATTTTTTTTTTAAAACGTTTGTGACAGAGCCCAAATGGGAAATAACCCCCCTTGACTTGGTTCTTGCCTGGGAAAAACTAATTAATAATCTTGAGGTTAATGATGATTGGGGGAAAGTGTCACAAATCACCAGTTTTAATATATCTGGGAAATTTTTCCCCCAATAATGGCAAACAATCTCCGTCCCTGACTTTTGTTGGCTGATTTCATAGGACTGAAAAATTTCTTAGGTGGGCTGAACTGGAAAAACCTACTAAAGGGGCAGGTAGGTGGGATGGTTGCCCATATGAGCTTCCCCCGGGCATAGTTCTGCGCTCAGTCAAATTATGTTCCAAATAGGAAATCAGTCAAAAAAAAAGATCCCAAAGGGTGAAAAAAAAAGATTAAAAATATCTGATTGGTCAAAAGAGAGGCCCTTATAGGCAAATCAAAAAAGGGGAAAGGGGCAATTGAGAAATCGATAAATTTAGTTAAAGGAGAAATAAAAAAAAGGGGAATTTTAAAAAGCAAAAAGGATTATGAGGTAAAGTTGCAAGAAATCGAAAGACTAACCCCAAAAGGATTCTTTAAGTATCAGAAGTTTAAAAATAGGGACAAAAGGGAT
>NW_026507072.1:0-19364 GCF_026875155.1 Cherax quadricarinatus | reverse complement strand
AAGGGCAGCCTGAGTGAAGTTGCTGCTTCTGCCGTCTTGTGGTATACAAGCTGGCTTCACGATGTACTCGAAGTGGATCCAAGTATGGTGTATTGACAATATTGGCCTTGTATATAACAGTAAGGCCATCCACCTCCCTCCTGTGTTGAAGGCTCTACTGAAATGACAGATCTACCCAGGATTGGTCCAAGCGAGATTTGAGACATCTTGCTCTGTTCTCTACTCTGTCAAGCAGTCGCAGACGACTAGCGGGGCAGGCAAACCAAGAAAGTGGAGCATACTCAAGGTGTGAGCGTACGTGTGCCTCGTACAGTATCTTGCAACCCCTAATGTCAAGCAGATGCGAGTTACAGCGAAGTGCTGTAAGCTTCCTGGCTGCCTTATTTGCAAGATTTACAACGTGGTTATTCATGGTCAGTTTTGAATCAAATTTCACCCCAAGGATATCAACTTCTTCCACAGGTGCCAACGCCCTCCCATACATCCTTACTACTGCACCGGCATTACCATCTCTCACTCTCTCTCTCTCTTTTTTTTTTTTTTTTTTTTTTTTTTTTTTTTTTTTTTACACAGGGTTTGTCAAGGTTATGGATCCCTAGCTTTATTGACAGCTATTTACAGGTTAAGGATTCCTAACTTTATTGGCAAGCTAAGAGCTGTTACCTACATCAGCTCATTTGAAAGCATTTTTATTGTTATGAGACATACAAGTAGGGAACATGATGAAGTTGGAGCCATCTGTGGGCCAGCATTTTCATTTGATCAACTGACGTTATCTCGTTGACATCATTATGCTGTACGAATGTGTTCCATACTCGAGTCATCCTGGGTATGTATGATCTCAGATGGAGTGATGTTCTGGAGAAGGGTACAGCCAGAGTGAAGATGCTGCTTTCTGCCCGTCTTGTGGCATAAAAGCTTGTTTCACGCTGTCCTCGAAGTGGATCCAAGTGTGGTATTTTGTCAATATTGGCCTTGTACATAACAGTAAGGGCACCCACATCCCTCCTATGTTGAAGGCTCTGCTGAAATGACAGATCTATCCAGGATGGGTCCAGGTGAGAGATCAGACGTCTTGCTCTGATCTCTACTCTGTCAAGCAGTCGCAGATGAGAGGGGGGGCAGGCAAACCAAGAAAGTGGAGCATACTCAAGGTGTGAGCGTACTTGTGCCTCGTACAGGATCTTGCAACCCCTACTGTCAAGCAGATGCGAGATGCGGCGAAGTGCTGTAAGCTTCCTGGCTGCCTTGTTTGCAAGACTTACAACATGGTTCTTCATGGTTAGTTTGGAGTCAAATTTCACCACAAGGATATCAACTTCTTCTCCAGGTGCCAACATCGTCCCATTCATCCTTACTACTGCACCAGCATTACCATCATGGTGCCTAGAGACGATCATCATTTGCGTTTTCTCAGGTGCAAATGTTACTTGCCATCTATTTCCCCAAGCTGATATAGCATTCAGCTGGTGATTGATGTAGCTTAGAGCAGCTGGCATTTCTTCTCTTGGATAAGTGAATGTCAGTGTACAGTCGTCTGCATATGCATGTGATTCTGGGATGAGATGAAGAAGGTCGTTGAAGTAGACATTCCATAACAGTGGACCCAGCACACTTCCTTGTGGAACACTTGCCCCAATAGGATGCCTTGCTGATTCCGTTCCATTGAGGACTACACTTAGAGATCTACCATGAAGGTAATCACTGAGGAGACATAGCGTAGAGCCTGCAATTCCCAGTGCTTGAAGTTTTGCTAAGAGGCCCTGGTGCCACACCCGGTCGAAAGCGCCAGCAATGTCCAGTGCTACCACACAGCTGACTTTGGATTCATCCAGTGACTGTGCCACTTAGTGGAGAGGTTTAACAACAGATCAGCAGCAGAGTAACCTTTCCTGAAGCCATATTGACGATCACAAAGTAGTGAGTGGTAGTCAAAAAAATCTGTCATTTGTCTTGAGATTATTGTCTCAAGGATCTTACCAGTGATTGACAGGAGTGACACTGGTCTGTAGTTGCTGATTTCTGCTCTGCTCTTCTTTTTGTGAACAGGGACTACATTTGCCTCTTTCCATGGAGAGGGCCATTTGCACTGTACTAGGCAGTGCTGAAAGATGCGAGTTAGAGGTGCTGCTAGCTGGTCTGCACATCTTCTCAACAATCTTGGGCTCAACTTGTCTGGGCCCACAGCCTTTTCTTGGTCAAGTGATTTAAGAAGGAAATGCACCTCCTCCTGCCTTATTGTCACCCCTGACAGTTTTGACACAGTTCTTGCAGCTAGCCAAGGAGGGTCCCATGCTGGATCAGGAACTTGCATTTTGGTAGCAAAGTGTTCAGCAAAGAGGTCCGCCTTCTCTTGACTACTAGTAGAGGTGGTCCCATCCTGTCGATTTAGAGGTGGAATAAGTTCATCAGGCAGATAACCTTGTCTGTCCTTGACCAGAGACCACCAGGTTTTGGAGCCTACCCTACCTGATGCTAACTTTCTTTTAGTGTCCACCTCCCATTTAGCAATGGCCACTTTTGAACATCACCCATATGCCTACAGGCTTGCATGTGCAAGTTCCTGTTATAGGTGGTAGGATGTCTCTTATACCTTCGCCATGCTTTGTACTTAGCAGTAGCAGCCTCTCTACAACGAAAGCCCAACCTAGGCTGATCTGTAGGCTTTGTCACATATTGCCGGTGAGGAATGTGTTTTTGTTGAAGATTAAGGATGTGTCCAGTGAAGGCTTTCACTTGGTTTTCAACATCCAACTGGAGAAGAGCATTCCAGTCGGTGGTGGCGAGCTCAGAGCAAAGGGCTGGCCATTACCTCTTTCCCATAGCCAGGTTGTGCGTGTGGACTCCTCACCTCGTTCAGTTGGGATCTTAAGTGTGGTAAAAACAGCATTGTGGTCAGACGATCCAACGTAGCCGAGGGGTTGACAAGTGACTATGCCTTCTGCCAGATCACTCACTACTGGGTCAAGGGAGGAGCCAGAGATATGAGTAGGGAAATCAACAAAGTTTCTCATGTCAAACACTGCAAGAAGGTCATCAAAGTCCCTCTGTATAAGGTGCTGGTTGAGGTCACCAACAATTATAATATGTTGACAGTTGTTTTGTAGCAGAAGGGAGTCAATATTTTCCATTAGGAAGTTGATTAGGGTCTGCATGTTGCCACTGAGGTCTGTACATTGCACATGCTAGTACAGAGGTACTAGTGTTTATACAGAGCTTGAAGAACATCATTTCAAGATGTGTAGGGGTGGCAACATCTATGTGCTGGGCATGAACACTTTTAGAGAAGCACACAGCAATACCACCTCCTTGCCCTTGCCTGTCTCTTCTCATCCATGAGGTGTAGCCAGCAATTCTTGCAAAATTTTCTGGAGTCCTGTCATCCAAAAATGTTTCAACAACAGCTATCATGTCGGGACGTCGAGTGTTCACAAAGCTATGTGTGAGCTCTCCAACATTAGTAATGAAACCTCTAATGTTGGCCGACAGGATGCTGATAGACTGGCTCTCTCTCTCTCTCTCTCTCTCTCTCTCCTCTCTCTCTCTCTCTCTGCCTCCTGATCTTTGTCATACCCCGTCTTAATGCTATGAATGGTTTCCTGCCTCCACTACATCACTTGCTAGGCTATTCCACTTCCTGACAACTCTATGACTGAAAAAATACTTCCTAACATCCCTGTGACTCGTCTGAGTCTTCAGCTTCCAATTGTGACCCCATGTTTCTGTGTCCCCTCTCTGGAACATCCTGTCTCTGTCCATCTTGTCTATTCCACGCAGTATTTTGTATGTTGCTATCATGTCTCCCCTGACCCTCCTGTCCTCCAGTGTAGTCAGTCCGATTTACCTCAACTTTTCATCGTAGGACATTTCTCTGAGCTCCGGAGCTAACCTTGTTGCAAAACTTTGCACTTTCTCTAATTTCTTGACGTGCTTGACCAGGTGTGGGTTCGAAACTGGTGCTGCATACTCCAGTATGGGCCTGACGTACACAGTGTACAGTGTCTTGAACGATTCCTTACTAAGGTATCGGAACACTATTCTCAGGTTTGCCAGGCGCCCATATGCTGCAGCAGTTGTCTGGTTGATGTGTGACTCCGGAGACGTGCTCGGTTTTATGGTCACCCTAAGATCTTTCTCCTTGGCCACCTAGCCTATACTCCGTCTGCAGTCTTTTTTGCTCTTCCAAAATCTTCATGACTTTGCATTTGGCAGAGTTAAATTCGTGAAGCCAGTTGCGGGACCAGGTGCCCACCCTGTCCAGGTATCTTTGAAAGTCCTCCCGATCCTCATACAAAATTTACCTTTCTTTTAAATTTCACAAAAATTGCGAACAGGGCCACTTAAAAGAGATTCCCCCATCATGCCTTTCCCCAAAAAATCAAAAATAGCCCCTGCCCCTAGGTAAACCCCTGTGGGCCCCCGCTTGCCCACGGGGCCGGACTTTTTAAACCTAAACCCGTTCCCGAATCGTTTTTTCCCTTTCCCTGTCCGGGTTTTCTCTGACCCCACTGAAAGTGCCCTTCCTTTTAAACCGTGCCGACCCCTCCAGTTTCTGCGCAATCTCTTGTTGGGGGAAACTGTGTCAAGGGCCCTTTCCTGCAGTCCGGGAAAAATTGAAACCCAACCCCACCTCTCTATTCTTTGTCTTACTTCTGTTACCTTCCCATAAAAGCCCAAGGTTTGTGACACAGGTTTTGCCTTCTAAAAAATCCGGGGTTTTTTTTTTTTTTTTTTTTTTTTCCCTTTTAAATAAACTGGTCAAACGCAGGTGCCCACCCTCTTCTCCATGACTTTGCATTTTATACACGTCAGAACATGGGTTTGTAATTTCGTTTCTGCCCCCTTTCAAAAAAAATGGGGACTACTTTTCCCGGTTTTCCTTTACCCAAGGTAGTTACCCAGTTTAAAGGAATGTATTGAAATTGTGGTTAATGGCATTAAAGCGCTCTATCCTTCTCAAGGAAACCCAGGGGGAAATGCCCGGCCCCATCCCCTTTGAGGTATCGGGGTACTTAGCACTTCTGCCCCTCCCCCTCCCGTTTTTTTGCATGCCCACCCAAGAAATGTTTGGTAAATTTTCCCCCTTTTGGGTTTTCCCTTCTCTTTGCTGTTCTGGGACCCCCCCTTCTTTGTCTCAAACTGAAAATATTTCCTTTAAAATCTAATGTTGAGCCCCCAACATACCTCGTATCTTTTCCCTTTTTGAGTTCTCCACCTTTTTCCTCAGGCTGATCCCCTTTCTTTGACTTTTTTGGTTTTCCCACCTAATGGGGCCCTAAAACATTTTCGGGTCGGGTTTTGACTTTCAAATGCTATGTTATTTTTAAACCAACTGTCGCTGGGCCCCCTTTCCTTTTCCTGTGCATCCCTTTTTCCAAACTTTGACTAATCCCTTATTTTCCTGTTTTTTCCCCGATTCTGTATTTTTTCCCTTTCATTAGTGCATTTTGGGTTTCCCTCCTTACACCGCCCCAAGGGCTCGTTCCTGTTTTTCCCCATTTTTTCTTTTTGGCCCTGGAAAAAAACCTTTCCTCTGCCTCCTTGAAATTTTGTTGTTATTTTTCCATCTTTTCTTTTTCGACTTTCCTAAGAAAAAAAAACCCAAATTTTGTGATCATGTTTCCTCCCAGTTCTCGCTCACTCCCACCTCCTGCGGGAAAGGTTCCCCTCAACTTATGTACCCCCCCGTTTATAGTCTGGTTTTTTCCCATGCAACAAGTTACCCTCTTCCTTGTAACTCAACTAGGGTGTTGTTGTGTGTGTGTGTGGTGTTTTGTGTGTGTGTGTGTGGGGAGGGGGGGTGCGTGCTTTGGGGTGTGGTTTTTGCGCGATGGGGTTTTGAATTTTTGTGGGGGAGACTGGGCTCCGGGCCAGTTTGAATGTGGTTTTAAAAATGGGGGCAGCTCCCCCCCCAATACTGGGAAATGTCTCCCCCCTCACGGCCCCCCCCAGAGTGTTTTTAATGTTTACTGTGTGAAAACACTCGACCCCAGAGTGGGGAAAATTTTTTACTTTTGTAAATACACTCGCCCCCAGAGTTTTAATGTTTACTGTGTGATACACTCGACCCCCAGATGTGTTAATGTTTACTGTGGGGAATACACTCGCCCCCAGGGGTGTGTTAATTTTACTGTGTTTACACTCACCCCAGATGTTTTAAATTTGTTTCTGTGTGAAAACATCCCCCCCAGAGTGTGTTAATGTTTTTTTTGTGTGTTTACACTCGCCCCCAAGAGTGTGTTAATGTTTACTGTGTGAAAACACTCGCCCCCAAGTGTGTTAATGTTTACGGGTGTGTTTTCACTCCCCCCAAGTGTGTTACAAAAGAGTGTTTTCCCTCTGTCTTGTAATCCCACCTCTACCCCAGAGAGTGTTTGTGTTGAGTGGTGACTCCTTGTTCACCCCACTCTAGCCTAGAAAATTTTTTGGTGGTAATACCCGGTTTAAACCCCCCCTTCCCCCTCAGGGAGACAGTCCAAGGCTTCGAAATTTTCCAATATTTTGGGGACTCTGGTAACACCTGAGGGGAAGACACAATTAGTTTCTTATGGAAAATGCTTTAGTTTTGGTGAGGGGGAAAAGGGAGTTGGGTTTGGGGAAAAAAAAAAAATAAAAGTTGGTGGTGTAGAGAGAAAAGGTAGGTGGGGGATAAGAGGGGGGTTTGGGTGGTGTTTGAGGGGGGGAAAGGGGGAAAAAAGGGGGAAATTTAGGTGGGAAAAGGAGGGGGGTTTAGGGGGGGTGATAGAGAGGGAGGTAGGTGGTGATAGAGAGGGAGGTAGGGGGTGATAAAAGGGGAAAAGTAGGGGTGTAGAGGGGGGAAGTGGTGGTGATAGAGAGGGGGGAAAGGTGGTGTTTAAGAAAAGGGGGGTAGGTGGTGATAGAGAGGGGGGTTTTGGTGGTGATAGAGGGGAGGTGGGTGGTGATAGAGAGGAAATTTAGGGGGTTTTTAGAAGGGAAGTAGGGGGTGTTTGAGAGGGAGGTAGGTGGTGATAGAGGGGTAGGGGTGATGGGAGAGGGGGGTTTAGGTGGTGATAGAGAGGAAAGAAGGAGGTGTTTAAGAGGGAAGTGGGGTGGTGATAGAGAGGGGTTTGGGTTTGGTGATAGAGGGGAAAAAAAGGGTAGGAGGGGATAGGGGGGGGAAATTTGGTGTATAGAAGGGAATTAGGGGGTTGAAAGAGGAGGAAAGTAGGGGTGTAGAGGGGGGAAGTAGGGGTTTGATAGAGAGGGAGGGTAGGGGGTGTAGAGAGGAAGGGGTGGGATAGAGAGGGAGGTAGGTGGTAATAGAGAGGGGGGTAGGGGGTTGCCCGAGGGGGGGAGGTGGTGATAGAGGGGGAGGTAGGGGGTTGAAAGAGAGGGATGTAGGGGGTGATAGAGAGGGAAGTAGGAGGGTGAAAAGAGGGGGGGAAAGTAGAGGGTTTATGGGAGAGGGGGTGGGTTTGGTGATAGAGAGGGAGGTAGGGGGTGCCCAGGGGGGAGGTGGGTTGGGATAGAGGGGGAAAAGTAGGTTTTTTATAGAGAGGGAGGTGGGTTTGGTGATAGAGAGGGGGGAAAGTGGTGCCCATAGGGGGGGTTGGGTTGGTGAAGAGAGGGAAAAAGGTTGGTGTTTAAGAGGGGGAAAGTAGGTAGTATAGAGAGGGGGGTGGGTTTGGTTTATAGGAGGGAGGTTTTTTGGTGACAAAGGGGGGAAATTTTGGTGTAGGAGGGGAAGTGGGAAAGGTGAAGAGAGGGGAAGTGGGTAGTGATAGAGAGGGAGGTAGGGGTGATAGAGAGGGGGGGTTAGGGGGTTTGGACATAGTGGGGGGTGGGTGTGGTGAAAAGGAAAAGTAGTGGTGATAGAGGGGGAATAGGTGGTGATAAAAGGAAAAAAGGTAGGGGTGATAGAGAGGAGGTATTTTTTGTGACAGAGGGGGAAGGTAGGTGGTAAATAGAGAGGAAGGTAGGGGGTTTTAAAGAGGGGGGGAAGGTTTGATAGAGAGGGAGGAAAGGAAGGAGACAGAAAGGGAGGTAAGTGGTAAATAGAGAGGGAGGTAGGTGGTGATAGGGAGGGAGGTGGGGGTTGAAAGAGAGGGGGGTAGGTGGTGATAGGGGGAATTAGGAGTTGATAAAAGGGGGAAAGTAGGTGGGATAGAGGGGGAAGGTGGGTTGGTTAAAGGGGGGGGAAGGTAGGGGGGTGGGGATAAAAGGGGAGGTAAGGAACAAAAAGGGGAGGAAAGTGGTGATAGGAGGGAGGTAGGGGGTGTAGAGAGGGAAAAAAGGTGGAGATAGAGAGGGAGGTAGGTGGGAAAAAAGGGGGAAAAGTGGGATTTGATAGAGGGGGGGAAGTGGGTGGTGTTTGGAGGGGGAGGTAGGTGGTGAAAAAAAGGGATAGGATTTTGGATAGAGAGGGACGAGGGGGGTTGAAAAAAAAGGGAATTAGATGGTGAAAGAGGAGAAGGTATGGTATAGATGGGAAAGGTTTGGTGGGAAAGAAAACGGGGGTAGGGGGAAAAATAGAGGGGGGTAGGTGGTGGAAAATGGGGGGAAAGGGGGGAGGTGGTGGTGATGATAGAAGGGGGTGTGGGAAACGGGGGGAATGGTGTTGGGGGATATTTGGGTTAGGGGGTATTGGTGATGAGGGGGAGGCGGTGGGTTTTAACCCGGGGGGGGTTATTGAAAAATTGGTTATTAAAGGGGGTTTTATTTTTAGGGGGGGGTTTTTGGTTTTAGAGGGGGGTATTTTATGTTTGAGAAATTCGGTGGGATTTTTACATTTTCATTATAAGGGGTTTTTTTAAAAAGGGAAAGGTATTTTTGGGGATTGGTTAGTGGGGCAGGGGCGTGAGGAAAAGGGGGGAAGTATTTTTTTTTGGGGGGGTATTATAAACCCTTTTACAAGCCCCTTAGGATTATGAGGGGGAAAGGGGGTTTTAAAGGGGGAATTTTTGGGGTTATGGAATAGGTTTTTTTTAAAAAAATTAAATTTGGGGGGTGGTTAAAAAGGGGGTAGGGGGTATGGGGGGGATTTTTCTTATTAGAGCATTTTGGGGTGGTGATGGGGGATTTTTTTGAGTATTGGGGGTTTAAAAAAGTAATTAAAAATTATTATAGGGGTTTAGGTTTAAGAAAGGGGGTTTATTAAAGGGAATTAGGTTTTTAAATAATTTTTTAAAAAGGGGGGAAGTTTGGTTATTAAAGGGGGGTTTAATTTTTAAAGGGGTTTTTGGCGAAGATATTTGGCCAATTATATTTTTTAATGAAAATTTTTGGGTTTTAAATATTGGGGGAAAGGAAATTATTGGGATTTTGAGGGGTTTTAAGGGGGTTAATTATTTTTGGGGGGATAGGGGGGTTCCCAAGAATATTTGGGGAGGTATTAAAAAAACCCATTATAAAAATTTTTTGGTATAAAAATTTTTTATAGGAGGGGTTTAATTTGTTGAGAGGGGAATTTTTATTGGGGGGTGGGATTTTGAGGGGATATTTGGTTTTTTTTAAGGGAGGTTTTGGGTAGGAGACGAGAAAGGGGGTGGATTAAAAGCCCCTGGTGGTTTAGAAAGGTTTGGTGGTACGAAATTTTTAAAAAAGGAATTTTTTTAAAAAGGGGGGATATTTTTAGAAAAATTATTTTTGATTAATATTTTGGGGGGGGATTACATAATTTTAGGGGGTTTTGGGGGGGGGGGTGGGGGTTAATAAAAAATTTGGTTTGACGATTGGGGGTAATTTTTTAAAAGGAAAGGTCCCCTTTTTATTAAAAAAATTTTACTTATTAAAAAGGTGGGGGACTTATAAAAAAATTTTTTAAAAGGGGGGAATTTTTAGGGAATTATGGTTTAAAAATTTTGGTTTAAAAATGGGGGTTTTTGGGGGGAAATTATTTTTTTAGGGGAATAGTTTTTTAAAATTTTTAATTTTTATTTAAAATGGTTGGGGGACGGAAATTTTTTTTAAGAAGGAGGTTCTTACAAAATTCTTTCAAATTATTTTGGTTATTAAAAGGTTTTTTTAAAATGAGGGGTTTTTATTAACCAATTTGTTAAAAACATTTTTTTATTAGAAGGGGCACTTTGGTTTTAAGTTTTATTATTATTTTTTTAATATTTTTTCCCCAATTTTTAAAAGGAAAGGTTTTATTAATGATGGGGGTTATAAAGGGGGATTTGGGGGTTGGAAAATGATTATAAAGGGGGAAATTTAAAATTATGAATTGGTGGGATGAGGGGATATCTAAAATTTAAGGGAGGTTATTAAAACCCAATTTATTTTTAAAAGGTAGGGGGAATAAGGGGTTGGTAGGGGTAAAAAGGGGGGGGGTATGTATGGGGGAAGGGATTAATTGAAAATTTTTTAAAAGGGAATGTTTTTTTTTAATGGGATAGGGGGTTGAAAAAACGCGGTTCCAAAATTTAGGTTCTTCCACGTAGAATCTAAAAGGAACTCCCCCTACCTCCACCCCCCGGTTTAACCCCCCGCCGCCCAAGTAATACCCCCCTTTAGGGCTAATTTCCTTTTAAAACCCCATATTTCAAATGGGAACCCCAACTAAAAAGGGGGAAAAACCAACAGAGAAATTAAAAACCCAAAAAATTTAAAAGCCTGGAAAATCAAAAAAAAATTTCCACCCAACCCCCCAAAAAAACCCCAATCTCTCCGAGTTAAATTTTATTGTCTAAAAACCCCCAACCCCTTTTAAAATTTCTTAATTACCGTCAGGTCCTTAAAAAAATTTAATAAGATTTTACAAAAGTAAAAGAAGTGGGGTATGGGGTGTAAGTGCCAAAAGTTCGCTATGTCTCCCGACCGATTTTGACTTAAAAAAAGGACTGAAAAATTCCCTTTCCAAAAACAAATTTCTTAAACCGACTGGCAACCAGAACAGCTGCTTGAAACAATGAAAAAAAATGAACCCAAAAGCCATAAAAAAAGCGACTGCGACCCCAATCGGTCAAGGGAAATAATAAAACGACACGAGCAGGGACCTTTAACAGACCCCCAAAAAAGGGTTCCCAAAACTCCCTTACTATGAATCTAAGTTCGATGGGAAAAAAAACCCCGACTGTGACAATACACTAAAACCGTACAAAATTAGGCCCAGAAGTTAAACTAAGGACCGGGGATGTCAGGGGCTAGTGAAACACAACCTAAGTACAACTGGGAAAATCACTAAGTTATACAATATTCTGTTAACAAAGTTCTACAGAACAAAAAGAAAAATGAACAGACAATTGTCCAACCACCAGGAGTTTTAGGGGAAAGGGAAAAATTCACGAAGGTGAGGACACGCCCCCCCCCCCCAACACCGGTGATACCCCCCGTGGACAGCAAAGCTCAAAGCCGGCAGATAAACGAGTGACAACGTTTAATTTAAACGTTTTTTGACAATCAAACTTGAATTTGAGCCCCATATTTTGTACACCCCAAACAACATAAGCTACGTCAAATACAAATAAGGAAAAATACTTTTGCGATTTACTTTTTATCGCAAATATAAGAAATATAAAAAAAATTTTTAAAAAAGGGAAAAAAAACTTTAAAAATATAACAAAAAAATTTAAATTGAAAACCCATTCAGGGGTTAAAACAGTGGTGTAGAGAGGGAGGTGGGTTTGGTGATAGAGGGGGGGGTAGGTGGTGATATTTTGGGAGGTAGGTGGTGATAAAAAGGGGAAGTATGGGTGATAAAAGGGAAGTAGGGGGTTTATAGACAGGGGGGAGGTGGTGATAGAGAGGGGGGAAAGGGTGGGGGCAGAGTGGGAGGAAAGGTGGGGGGGATAAAGGGAGGGGGTGGTGATAAAGGGGAATAGGTTTTTTTTAAAATGGGAGAGGGAGGTGGGTGGTGATAGAGGGGGAGGTGGGTGGTGATAGAGAGGGAGGAGGTGGTAACAAGTGGGAGGTGGTGGTGATGGAAGAGGGAAAAAGGGGGTGAAGAGGGGAACTAGGGGGTTTATAGAGGGGGAAAGTAGGGGGATAAAAGGGGGAAAGTAGGTGGTGATGGGAGAGGGGGGAAAGGGTTTGGGGTGATAGAGAGGGAGGTGGGTTGTACAGGTGGGAGGTAGGTGGTGATAGAGAGGGAAGTAGGGGGTTGTTTAGAGAGGGGGGGGTAAGTGGTGAAAGAGGGGGAATTTGGGAGGGGGTTAGAGGGGGAAGTAGGTGGTATGAGGGGGAAGGTAGGGGGTTTAAAAGAGAGGGGGGTACTGGTGAGGGGAGAGGGGGGTGGGGGTGATAGAGGGGGAGGTAGGTGGTAAAAGAGAGGGAGGCAGGGGGTGATGGAGAGGGAGGAGGGGGTGAAAAAGGGGGGGAAAAGTAGGTTGTGATAGAGAGGGAAGTAGGAGGTGATAAGAGGGAAGTAGGGGTTTGAAAAAAAGGGAGGTAGGGGGTGATAGGGGGGAGGAAAGGGTGGTGTTAGAGGGGGAAAGTAGGGGGTGAAAGATAGGGAGGTAGGTGGTTATAGAGAGGGAGGGGGTGGTGACAGAGGGGGGAGGTAGGTGGTGATAGAGGGGGGAAGGAAAGGGGGTTTACAGAGAGGGGGGGGTTAGGTGGTGCCCAGGGGTGGGGTAGGGGGTAAAAGAAGGGGGGTAGGTGTTGTAGAGAGGAAGGTAGGTGGTGACAGAGGGGAGGTAGGTGGCAAAAAAAGGGGAGGTAGGTGGGGATAGAGGGGGAGGTACGGGGTGAAAGAAGGAGGTAGGTGGCGATAGAGGGGGAGGTAGTTTGGATAGGGGGGGAAAGGTCTGATAAAAGAGGGGGGTGGGTTTTGGTCAAGAGATGGGGGTAGGGGGATAGAGAGGGAGGTGGGTGGTAATAAAAGAGGGGGGAAAGGTGGTGAAAAAAGAGGGGGAGGGGGGGTCCTTGGGGGGTTTATTGGTTTGTAGCGGAAAGGAAGGTGGTTAAGGGGAGGTATGGTGGGGGGGGGGGTGGGGGGAAAGTAGGGGTTAAAAGGGGGTTGGGGGAGGATTGGTTGGAAAAAAAGGGTGGTGGGGGGTGGTTTTTAGAAAGCCCCCCGGTCCCTGTAAAAAAACGGGGAGCCCCTAACCTTTGAATTTTTCAAACATATACCCCGGGTTTCCAAGTAGCCTTTTGCCCTGTCCCCCAAGTTCGGACACTACGTGGCTGTGGCAGTCTAAGGGCAAATTTTCTTTTCCCCTTTCTTTTGGGAATGTTTGTAACAAAAGGGAAGGGGGGGCCATATTAAGGGCACCCCACGAAAAAGGGTGGTTTAAGAAAATTTAAACAATTTGCACGGGCCGATTCTCGAACCCTAAATTTTTAGCATCCCACCCTGGTAACCTGTCAAATTCAAGACGCCCAAATAACACGGGAATTAGGGGTTCCCTAACAACTTCCTAACCATCTGAGTTTTTCAGTTTCCCATTTTGGGCCCATTTTGCTGTCCCCCGGCTCTAAAAACATTCAATCAATCCACCTTGTCATTCCTCTCAGTTTTTTTTTAACTTTTGATATAAATGTCAACCCCCTCCCCCTTCCTTCCTCCAGTGCCATCGGGTTTGTTTTCCCTTAACCTCTCATCGTAAGATTTGTCTTAGCTATGAGACTAAGTCTTGCAATGTACTTGACCGGTGTGTGTTCCTTACTTGTCCTGTTTTCCAAAAAAAGGGTGTGTGAGGGAAAAAAATTCCCAAAAGATAGGAGAGAGGGGAGTTTATAGTTTAACAATTTGGGTTTTTTTCCGGCTATTTTTGAGGTAGGGTTTAAATCAAGCTCCCCCCTATTCCCCGCCTTTTTTTTTCCCCCCCCCCAAAGTTAAGTTTGACTTTCCGGCTGCTTGTCCCCGGGAGGGTCAGTCTAGCTCCCCCCTATCCCCCTTCCCCCCCTTCTTCCCCCCCCCCTGGAAAAGGGGACGGTGGGCTCCGGTCCCAAAAAGTAATCACAAAAATCACAGCTCCCAGCACTACTGAAGTACTTTCCTGCCTTGTATTCTATGGATTTATTGGTTAAAGTTTCACTTTTTTTACCCCAAAAATAAACTTAGTCCCTTTTAGTCTTGCTCTAGGTTGACTTTGTAAAAATTTACCCCAAACTTTTAGATATTGTACTTATTTATGGAGAGTGATTCTAAGCATGGGTTTTCCTGTCCCATCTTTTCCCGCTTGGATGACAGAGGGGTCACCGCCAATCAACGAAACAGAACTGTTGGGGATGGACAAAAAGGGGGCCCCGAGGCTTCCCCTTTTTGGGTTTTAATTTCCTGTGCATACCCGTATGAAATTGCAGGACGTTAAAACCCCCAAATTGCAGCAGTAAAGGGAAACCCGCTTTCCCGGGCCTTGGGATGAATACTCGAGGTATATGTGAAAAGGGGAACCGGGTTTGGGGTTTTAACCAAAACCTGAGGGCCCCTTCCCCTCATCAGCAACTGCTTAAAGATTTCATCAAACAGTGTCACCCGACCAACCCCCTATAAATATTAGCGTTTAATTTAGGTTTTTCATTTATATTTTTAAAATTTTTTATTTTCTTTAATTAAGGGTTAATAAATTTTTTTATTTAAATGTTTCCATATTTTCATATAATAAAAAAGGGTTTTTGGGTTTTTCTTTTTTATTTCTTTTTTATTTACTAATTTTTCCCGAGGAGGAGCCAGCCCGGGGAATACTTTTCTTTAAAATTGTTACAGAGCTGAGTAACCTTCACAAGTGGCGACCCTTTCCAGATAAATTTTACTTTTAAAACCAAAATTCAAATCCCCTCTCGAATCTACCCCTTGGGGAAATTCAACGCCGCATACCACGACGGGTTTCCACCCGCCATGAGTAAACTTTTCTATGGAAGGGCTACAGAAAAGGGATTTTTAAAAATTTGGTGATTGTTTGTCCCCAAAAAAATTGTAATCAAGTCAAGGCCGGGGAAAACTGTTAATTCTGCCATCTATTTTTGAGCTTGAAAAACTTTGGAGGATTATACTTAGGGGGCCCCCCATTTCCAGTTTACAAATTTTTTTCATTTTAAACCCCCTTTAATTTTATCAAGGGAAAATGTCATAGGGCACTCCTTTATTTGTTGGGGAGAAGATTGGATGGTCCCAAATGACCCCCCTTCTAAATTACTGTTTTCTCGGAGCCAGCATAAACCCTTCGTTTTTAAATTTAAAAATATTGTTTAAATGAAAACAGGGTCGAGCCTCTTGGTTTTTTTTACTTGAGCGGAGGGAGGGGGTTTAACCCTCCGTTTTTTTTAATACCCCTTTTATTTCCCCCGATAGTTTAAGGGATTCTTGCAAAATATGGATGAATACATTTTTTTGGGTGAATGCTGGGAAATTAAGGGTTTGATAAAAGGGAAAAATTTTTGAAACTTTCATTAGTTTTCTAAGGGGTCCAGGAAAAAACTTGAAAGGAGAGAATTGAGAGAGAAAAGACAGTTAGAAAGGGAAAAAGAAGAAGGAAAAAAGGAAAAGGGGGAATAGAAAGAGAAGAAGAAAAAGGGGAGAGAGAGAAACGAAAGAGAAGAAAAAGGAGAGGGGAGAGAATTGGGGAAGAGGGAAAACCCAAAAAGACAGTTAAAAAGAGAGAGAGAAGACAAAAAAAAAGTGTGATAGACTTGATCGTGAGGAGGGGGAAACTAAAAGTACGTGAAAAACAAGTTTAAAATTTAAAGGGAAATTGAGGGAAAACAAAAGGGTAGGGAACGTTGGAACAAGCTAAAAAAAAAAGTTTTAGGAACAAGCTAAGATACGTGAAGAAAAGGTTAAATTAAGAGAAAAAGAGGAAAGGCCCAAAAGGGTAGAGAAGTTGAGGAAAAAAACAGAGAAGTAAGGAAAAAAACTTGAGAACGTTAGGGAAAAACTAGAGAACATGAGTTTTAAAAGAAAAAGAAAAGGATCACGAGCTCGAAAAATCTCGCCCCTTTAATTAGAGAAAAGAAAGTTTTTTTAAATCTTTTCACAACAACAATTAGGGAAGGAAATAATTGAACATCATGCCTTGTGCACATATTCCAACACCTTTAATTTTTCCCCCCTTCACAGAGGGGGAAGACATTACTTCATACAAACGTCAGGTTTGAAAAAACCCCTAAACCCTCTGTGAATTTGGGCCCGGCCCGTAAAACCCGGGGACCAGGTTAGGAATGTTTTTTCCGGACAGCTTTTAAATTTAAACAACTTTGTTTTGCAAAGGAATTTTTAAAATGTAATTATAACCCTACTGAAGAAGGCAATCCTTAAAACATTTCCAAAAAAAACCCCTAATTTTTTACAGGAAAAAATTTTAGGTTCCACCTTACAAAACCCCCCCAGAACTTTCAGCAGGGTTTCAGGGAAAAGTCTTTCGTTTGGGTTTGACTTTTGGGGTAAGAGTTTAGGAATTTATCCAATTTTTGAGTCTTTAGAGACTTCAAGGTTGCTGACCAGTTTTCCCGACAGCCCCTTCCTCACCAATTTAAAAACATTCATTAAAAGAACGTAACCCGATTAAAAGCTTTAGGGAAATTGCTGAGGCTGCACCTGTATGCTGAGGCTCACAATTCCTATGAAAAACCCCAAAGGGATCGAACCCTAAGGGAAAGGGGTTTATCAGCCTTTAAAAAATCAAAGCCTTAGTGGGAAAATAAAAAGACTTTTTTTATTCCGTTTTTCATTTTTTGGTTGTAAAGGGGGAAAAACCCTCCAGATTGTCCTTTAAGAAGGTCCCCAAAAAATTGGAAAATGTTTTAAAAGACTGTAAAAGACCCCAAACACCCTTCTGTTTTAGGAAAAAGTTTTAAAGGGCTTTAAAGGATCTTTCCATTTTAAAGAGACAAAAGGGCACATGTAAGTCATTTTGAAAGCTGTTCCCTAACCTTAAAAAAACTCATTCCCCCGCTATACTTTCAGAATTTCTTGGGCCCTACAGACACCTTTTTTCCTACCATCCTTGTTTCATTAGGTCTAAAAAGGGTTTCCCCAGGGTTTGGGCTGAAACCGTATAGCTCCCCTACTTCTTGCTCCTTTCTAAAGGTAATTTTATAAAGGTGCCATTCTTCCCCTTTTGAGGTTGACCTTTTCATACCCAAAAAGGGGCATAAGTGTTTCGTTTTCCCCTTTCCCTTTGAGTCAAGAAGCCCCTCGGAAAAATTCAGATGAGACCCAAAGTCTCGTGAGATTTTATGTGGGGGTTAAAAACCGTGATGCTAATCTCGAAACGAGGTAGTAAGGGTCACCCGGTTCAAATTGTTAATGAAAGTGAAAAACACCCCCCGATACCATAAAAGGGCTTACTTGGGGGCCCGCCAAAGCCCGGGTTTTTCCTACTGCCCTCCTTTTAAATTTTCCCCCGACTTTTAAACCTTTTGATATACGAAGGACTCCCCTTTTTCAATTTCCAAAAGTAATTGCCCTTCCTTCAAATTGCCATAATTTTTTTTTCCCCCTAAACAAAATTTAAGTTATCCGAAGAAAAAAATTTTCTTTTAAAAAAATTTTAATATATAAAAGAAAACTTGTACAAGTCAGTATTTTAAATTAAATTCAGATGAGACAGGGCTATTTCCCTCTTAGTTTTTTTTCAAGTCAATGCAGAGGACTGTTTTAAAATGGCTCATGACCCGCCCGTGGGCCCGGGGGTTTTTTCCCCGCATCCCTAAAAACCTTAAATAAAATTAGGGAAACCTATTTTTTGGGCCCAAAAAAGGGCCTCGATTTCCCCCTATTGTTGGGTCTGTTTAAATTTTTTCCAACGTCATCCCCCGGGTACCTGGGGAGTCCTATGGGCAAACCGTCTTTACGGTCCATTTGAAAAAGAGCTTGCATCGTTGGGCCTTTTTTCTCCCCTGTCATTGGGGGACATAGATAAAAATAACATTAGTTTATTATTCTTCGAGTTTGGAACCATAACCCCTTTAAAAACCATAACCACTACAGAAGGGGGCTGAAGGCCCCTTTTGTCAAACTTTTCCAAGTGGACATCCCTAGAAAATTTGTCTGACCCTGGGCACAATTTTCCCCCTGACTTAAAACAACATCTTTACCCAAATTCTGGGGGGGGGAAACCTCTCTTCAAAACCCCCCCTACCCCAGCTGTAATGGGGGATTTTAGCGCCACTTTTGTTCTCAAGTCCATTTTAAAGGAAATTTTTTCTCCCTTAAACCTAAAAGGGGTGGGATCGTTTCCCACCCTGTGCTTTGTTTTTTCCATGAGGGGAAATTTCCCCGTGATCTTTGGGGTTTTTTACCTTTTGAACCCTTCTCTATGGTAGACAGGCCAGAGGCCCATTGTCCATCTCTCATAACTTATGGACTAATGTAGGAGGTGAGTGCTGAGGTTCAGTCTTCTTACCAGTTTCTCCTTGACCTTAGATCCAAACTTGAGGAGACCTCTGACATAGTTTCGAAAAACCTAAGCTTGTCAATGGACCAGTACAAAACCTATTTTGATTCCAAAAGTCAGAGGAGAAGTTTTAAAGTAGGGGATGAAGTTCTGGTACTTTTGCCTATCAAGTCAAATAAATTATTAGTAGCATGGAAAGGTCCATATAAAGTATTAAAAATTTGTGGGAAAGTTGACTACCTCATAGAAGTCAAGGGGAAACCTAAGCTTATCATATCAACATCCTTAAGAAATATTACCGAAGAAATTCGGTTAACTGCCTTAATAACTTTGACTTAGTTTTTCCACACGAACTTGATACAACTGAAGAATGTAAGGTGTGTGTAATTGACACCTCTGACTTAGACTATGATGAAGAACTACATGACTTGGTGACTCTTGACCACTCGGACGCAACCAACATTAATATTAATGAATCTTTGGATGACCATAAGAGACATGAACTACTTCAATGTGTGAGTAACTTTTCAGACGTCTTTACTGATATTCCAGGTGTTACCTCCACGGTAGTCCATAAGATTGACTTAGTGACGGACAATCCTATCAAACGAAAATTATACCCAGTTCCAGTTCACCTTAGGGATGCATTTGACCGAGATGTAGACAAATTATTAAAACTAAAGATCATTGAACCTTCAGTATCTTCATATTGTTCACCAGTAGTCATGGTTAAGAAGGAGGATAATTCATATAGATTTGATATTGACTTCAGAGGCCTTAATGCTATAACTCGGTGGGATGCTGAGCCTATGCCCTTAATAGATAGTGATCTACACAAATTTTATGACGCTTCCTTCTTTTCAGAGATTGATATTGTGCAGGCATATCATCAAGTAATGTTAGATCCTTCTTCTAAGCAGTACACCGCTTTTCCTACACACCAAGGACTGATGCAATATAGAACTATGCCCTTCGGTTTGGTAACTGCCTGTGCTACCTACGTGAGACTGATGTGAAAGGTCTTGGGTAATATGCCAAATGTTTCAGTTTATTTTGATAACATTTACTAATGAAAACCATGGGGCGAACAAAACCAAAACATTAACCCCTTTTTTGGAGTTTGCT
>NW_026507071.1:0-36340 GCF_026875155.1 Cherax quadricarinatus | reverse complement strand
TCGGAATTGAACGGAACTCTGGGGCACTTTGCCGGACCCGTGCGGCCCCAAAACAAAAAGGGGAATTCCCCCTTTTTTGGGCCCTAAAGTTTTAAGGATTTTGGGGCGGGAAATAAATTTCTGGGGAGGTCCGGAAACTTTCCGGAACTTCGGGATCCGGGCGGGCGGGCCTCTTTTGGTTTGGCCAGGGCTTTTTGCTCCAAATAGAAAATTACAGCTGTGGGGGGTTTTTAAATGGAAACCCCGGGCCAGGGGGCATCATGCTTTCTTTGACCCTGCTGCGGGCCTTTTTTAAGCTAAGAACCGATGTCGGTTTTGTTGCCCCCTTAAATAGATTTTAAGGATTTGCTGCAAAAACTTAACGTCAAAATGGAAACGGCGGACAGCAGAGGAGCATAATGCTTGTTTTTGATCCTGCTGCGCCTCTTTAAGTGAGAACCGATGTCGGTTTTTTGCCCCTTTAAAATTTGATGGTTTAGAGGTTAGCGGGGGAAAACTTCACGTCAAAAGGGAAAACGGCGGACGCAGAGGAGCATCTGCTTTGTTCTGATCCTCTGCTGCCTTTTTAAGTAGAGAACCTGTCGGTTTTTTGCCCTTATAAAAAGTTGGTTTAGGGAGTTAGCTGCGTGAACTTCACGTCAGAATGGAAACGGCGGAAAGCAGAAAAAGATCATGCATTGCTTTAAATCCGCTGTGACTCTTAAAAGCTAGAAAAAACCGGGATGGGGGGTTTTGTTGCCCCTGAAAATAGAGGGTTTTGGAGAGTTAGTTTCGTAAACTTCACTTTCGGGAAGGGAAAACGGCGGACAGCAGGGGAAAGCATCGTGGTTTGCTTCTGTTCCTGCTGCTGCTTTTCAAGCTGGGAAAAACCGTTTGTGTTTTTTGCCCTTTTTAATAGATGGTTTAAAAGTGTTAGCTGCGTAAAACTTCACGTCAAAAAGGAAAACGGGGGGGGGGGGGGAAAGGGCAGAGGGCATCGTGCATTGCTTCTGATCCTGCTGCTGCCTCTTTAGCCAGAGAACCGATGCGAGTTTGTTGCTCCTTATAATAGATGTTTTAGAGGGAGTAGCTGGTGTGAACTTACTTCAGAATCCGAAATAGCAGAGAGCAGAGGCCTCATGCATGTTTCTGTGCTGCTGAGGCCGGAGACCCAGCAGATGGGCCGATGGAGACAGCTAAGGACAACCTGACTACACTCAAGGGCGTGCAATCACGTTAACCCAGCTTTTTTCTTTACACCTCTTGGAGAGAGCGGAAAGCAACCACCGTCTCCCTTTATATATACAGATCGTGAGAAAATGGTGTATATGTCTCCGGGACACCATGCATCGCAGTGTGTCTTTTCAACGGGCAATCCTCGTAGAAAATTTCGGGAGTTCTCAGTCGTTTTTTTTTTTTTTTGAATGTAGCTTCCAAAACTGTTGGAGCAAAACGCAGAGGATACTGTTGCGACATGGCTTCACTTGAGATGCGCCCTTTCACCTCACCTGCTTTTCCGTGAGAAAACGGGGACGCAATTCATCTTCTCTACGTCGTACGGCAACTGAACGGAACATCTCCGGTACATGGCCGGGGGGAGGGCCAGATGCCGGCCGCGGAGCAGATGGGCGATGGGAAGACAGCTAAGGCAACCTGCTACACTCAAGGGCGAGCAATCACCGTTAACCCAGCTTTTTTTTTACACCTTCTTGGAGGAGCGGCAAGCACCACCGTCTCCCCTTATATATATACAGATCGTGAGAAAAATGGTGCAATGTCTCCGGTGACACATGCATCGCAGTGTGTCTTAACTTTTCCATCGTCGAAAAATTTTCGGAGTCTCATTCGTTTTTTTTTTTTTTTTGATGTAGTTCCAACTGTTGGAGCAAAACGCAGAGGAGACTGTTGCGGACATGGTTCACTTGAGCTGCGCTCCTTCACCTTCAACTGCTTTTCCGTTGAAACGGGGAGGGCAAATTCAGCTTCTTACGTCCGTACGGCACTGAACGGACATCTCCGTACCTGCCGGAGGCCCAGAAGTCGGCCGGCCAGAAAACCCAATAAACCTCTTGGCGCAATCCCCGTCTCAGAGGCCCGGTACAGTACTTTTTACCTCGGTAATTCCCGCGTGCGTGAATCATCATCTCTCTCGGGGGCGGCTTCCGCCGGAAACTTTCCGGAACAAGGTCTGGTATAACATTAGCCTCCTGTGATGGCAGGCTAGCTATTAGTATCTAGCTGTGTTCAATTGGCCCCCCCCCCCCCCCTCCCCCCCCCCCCGAAAATCGGTGGTGATGATTATGATGATGATGATTGCAGGGAGCAGAGCATCATGCATTGCTTCTGATCCTGCTGCTGCCCCTTTAAGCTAGAGAACGATGTCGGTTTGTTGCTCCTTATAATAGATTGGTTTAGAGAGTTAGCGCTTAAAAGATTCACGTCAGAATGGAAACGGCGGACAGTAGTGCATCGTGCATTGCTTCTGATGCTGCTGCTGCTGCTGCTGCTGCTGCTGCTGCTGCCTCTTCAAGCTACCAAACTGTGGTGTGACAACGTGACGAGGAGGATGTTGGACATGGTTGCACTGAGCTGTGCTTTCATTCTGTTTTCCGTCTTCCCGAGATCACTTACTTGGCCAGTTCGCAAAGATGTGTACATTGCAGAGGACGAATCTCCAGCCTTTGAGGAGAAGTCTTAGTGGATCGCAGTGAGGATGCTGCTCTGCCCACCTCAACGCCCTGACCGGTACGCAAGTCGCTTAAGCGATCGGTACGGCACATCGCATTCGGGGCTGTTCAGTATTTGGGAATGGGAGAGCGGCACTAAATTCCATCAAGTCGCAGCTCCCGGGCTAACCTTCTTGGGTCCATTCTGCGAGCGACAGAGCGGCACCCACGTCTCAAGTGTGGACCGTCCCAACGCAGGACCGTACGTCAATATTCGTGCTTCTCCAGCCGGGATGCTGCCTTAGAGGCTTTCAGGCATAATCCCACGGGACGTAGCCTCGCTTCACTGGCCGCTCGACCAAGAGCGGAACATTGGTCGGACCTGCCGTTCCTCTCGTACTGATCGGGACTGCTGTCGCAATACGACACACTGTTAACAGTAGGGTAAAACTAACCTGTCTCACGACGGTCTAAACCAGCTCACGTTCCCTATTGGTGCGTGGAACAAGCCAACGCTTGGTGAATCTGCTTCACAATGATAGAAGAGCCCGACATCGAAGGATCAAAAAAGCACGTTCCCCCTTCCCCTCTCACTATGAACGCTTGGCGCCACAAGCCAGTTATACTGTTGTTAACTTTTCTGACACCTCTTGCTTAAAAAATCTTAAAGTCAAAAGGATCGATAGAACTTGCTTTCGCAGTCCGTAATTCGAACTGAGAATCCGGATCAGCCAGCATTTCTCTTTAGCTCTACGCGAGGTTTCTGGCCGTGCCGCTGACAGGCCTTAGGGACACCTGCGTTATAATTTGACAGATGTACCGCCCCAGTCAAACTC
The DNA here is from genome assembly GCF_026875155.1 of Cherax quadricarinatus. Classification (NCBI taxonomy): domain Eukaryota; kingdom Metazoa; phylum Arthropoda; class Malacostraca; order Decapoda; family Parastacidae; genus Cherax; species Cherax quadricarinatus. Next base: position 32,859 of record NW_026507071.1, on the reverse strand, counting down.
CCACTGTGTTAAGTCCTCGGAGTGGATCGCGGCGCCAGAATTTAAAATCGTTCCCCCCCCCCCCTTTATGGGGGGTGGTGCAAAGTTAGACAGTCGGGGCCCTTGGGGGTCCGCGAACGCCGGGCTTGGGAAGTTGAGCAGGAGGAGGAGGTGGAGTATCTAGCCAAAGAAGAACTCCCGGCGGTCATCCAGCCGTCCGTCCATCCGTTCGTCCTACCAACCGTCGCCCTTTCGCGCTTGGGCTAGAAAGAGGAGGCACTCCCGCATGGAAGACTCGATTCCGTCTCACCGAGTAAGTAAAGGAAACGATCTGAGTAGTGGTATTTCATTGACGGCGCCCTACGCTAGGCAGAGCCACCTCCCACTTATGACTACACCTCTGATGTCTCTCTACAAATCAGACTAGAGTCTAGCTCAACCAGGGTCTTCTTTTCCCCGTGTTTGGTGAGGCCCGTTCCCCTCGCTGTGGGTTCGCTAGTAGTAGATAGGGACAGTGGGAATCGCGTTAATCCCATTCTGCGGTCACTAATTAGATGACGAGGAATTTTGGGCTACCTTAAGAGAGTCATTGTTATCCCGCCGTTTACCCGCGCTTGGTTGAATCGCTTCAACTTTGACATTCAGAGCACTTGGGCAGAAATCACATCGCGTAAACATCCATCTGTGACCTTCGCGATGCTATGTTTTAATTAGACAGTCGGATTCCCCTTGTCCGTGCCAGTTCTGAGCTGATCGTTGGGCGTCCAGCCGAGGTGGGCTTCCGTTCAGTGAGCCAGGAGAGCACGGGGAGGCTAAGGAGGTTGTTAGCAGGCTGCGCTGGCGGCTTTATGTCGCCGTTGCCATCGCCCATCACCTCCGCCCTCACCCACCCGAGGACTACCACACGGCCACGCAGCCTAGCGCATTCCACGAAGGGACACGAGAGACACGCGGTCCGAGCTCGGTTCGGGAGGCAGCCGCAGCAGCAGCCGCAGCAGGAGCAGCAGAAGCTGTTGTGACACACACCTCATGATGGCTGACTGACTAACTGACTGACTGAAGACTGCCTGATGTTCCTTCGCCTCGCCCAGTCCTGCGCCGAGCCCAGGCCGCTTCCTGCACAGGCCCGACTGGCCCGACCCTCAGAGCCAATCCTTATCCGAAGTTTCGTATCTAATTGCGACTTCCTTACCTACATTAATCTATCGTCAGAGCTGCCTACCATTGGAGACCTGATGCGGATATGGGTACGCACGGACGAAATAGGGGGCCATTAGCGGGCACTGAGCAAGCAGCAACAGAGGTCCCGACTCATCGGAGTTTGGACCAGCCTCGCGTTTTCACGGAACGGCGGTGGCGCTCGGGACGCCGCAAGAAACCGCGCGCTCTACGGCACACCGTGTTACCAAACACCCTCTCTCACAGCGGATGGCTTTGAGGGTCACGGCGCCCTTAAACAGAAAAGAAAAACTCTTTCCCGACCACCGACGGTGGGCGCGAGCAGGTTCCCGTTTTCCGGGATCCTCCATACTGGCAGGGCGGCTGGCTGGCTGATTTTAAAGCAGCCAGCCTCCCTGCCTGGTTCCGAGTCTGGTTACGGAATAAGTCCGTATTCCCTTTCGCCATGATCCCGAAGCAACTGGCCGGCCCCGCCTTGTAAGCCTGTAGCGAGGAGGCATTTAATAAATCATTCTATGCCTTTGCCGAATGTTCTTCTTCTTCATCTGCAGCTGCGGAGTGCAAGCACAAACAAGGATCAGCGTTTTCTGCTGCTGTTGCTGCTGTGCTGCAGCTGCTGCCAGCCTTCATGTCTTTGCCACTGGCGTGGGATCAGGCCTTAGCCTTGGGCTTAGGAGCGACTAACCATGCTCCCAATGATGATCAGTTGGACTTGGGTTAGGTCGATCCTAAGCCCAAGGAACCTAAGCTGATCCAGCCAGTGGCAAAGACAGGAAGTGGCAGCAGCTTGCAGAGCAGCAGCAGCAAACAGCAGCAGAACGGCTGGATGTTTGTTGTTGCTGCTCTCCGCAGTGCAGATGAAGAAGAAGAAAGCATTCGGCGCGAAAGGCATAGAAATGATTATTAAATGCACTCCTCGCTACAGGATTGACAAGGCCGCCAGTTGCTTCGGGAATCAGTGGCGAAAGGGAATACGGTACTTATCCGTAAACAGGACTCGGATACCAGGCAGGGAGGGCTGCTGCTTAAATCAGCCAGCAGCCGCCTGCCAGTATCGGGGATCCGGAAACGGGAACCTGCTCGGCGCCCACCGGCGGTGTACGGGAAGAGTTTTCTTTTCTGTTTAGGCGCCTCCGTGACCTCAAAGCCATCCGCTGTGATGAGAGGAGTGTGGATACACGGTGTGCGTAGAGCCCCGCCGCGGTTCTTGCGGCGTCCCGAGCGCCACCGCCGGTCCGTGAAAACGCGAAAGGTGGTCCAAACTCCGGCTGAGTCGGACCACTGTTGCTGCTTGCTCAGTGCCCGCCTAATGGCCCCTATTTCGGTTCCTGTGGTACCATATCCGCATCTGGTCTCCAAGGTAAGCAGCCTCTGGACGATAGATTAATGTTAGGTAAGGGAAGTCGGCAAGTTTAGATTCCGTAACTTGGGTTAAGGATTGGCTTGAGGGTCGGGCGTTCGGGCCTGTGCAGGGGAAGCGGGCCTGGGCTCGGGCGCAGGACCTGGGCGCAGGCGAAGGAACATCAGGCACAGTCTTCAGTCAGTCAGTTTGTCAGTCAGCCAGTCAGAGGTGTGTGTCAAACAGCTTCTGCTGCTCTCTGCTGTGCTGCTTGCTGCTGCGGCTGCATCCCGAACGAGCTTCGGACCGGCCGTGTCTCCGTTGTCCCTTCGTGGAATGCGCTAGGCTGCGTGGGGTGTGTTGTACTCGGGTGGGTGAGGGCGGGAGGTGATGGAGCGATGGCAACGGCGAACATAAAGCCGCAGCAGCAGCCTGTCTAACAACCTCCTTAGCTCCTCCTGCTCTCCTGGCTCACTGAAAAAGAAGCACACCTCGGCTGGCGCCCAACGTCAGTCAGAACTGGCACGGGACAAGGGGGAATCGGACTTGTCTAATTAAAACAAAGCATCGCGAAGGTCACAGATGGATGTTGACGCGATGTGAATTTTGCCCAGTGCTCTGAATGTCAATGTGAACAGCATTATCAACCAAGCGCGGGTAACGGCGGGAGTTACTATGGACTCTCTTAAGGTAGCCAAATGCCTCGTCATCTTAATTAGTGACGCGCATGATATGATTAAACGAGATTCCCACTGTCCCTATCTATATCTCGCGAACCCACAGGGCAGGGAACGGGCCTGTGCCCAAACAGCGGGGGGGAAAGAAGACCTGGTTGAGCTTGACTCTAGTCTGAGTTTGTAGAGGGACACAGAGGTGTTTGTTGATAAGGTGGGAGGTGGCTCTGCTAGCGTTAGGGCGGCGTCATTGAAATTACCACTACTCAGATCGTTTCTTTACTTACTCGGTGAGACGCGAATCGGAGTCTTCCCAAGCGGGATGGCCTCCTTCTTTCTAGCCCAAAGCCGTGCGAAAGGGCGACGGTTGGTAGGACGGACGGATGGAACGGACGGCTGGATGACCCGCGGGAGTTTCTCTTTGGCTAGTACTCCCTCTCCTCTGCTCCACTTCCAAGCCGGGCGTTCGCGCCCGCCGCGATCGCTCACTCCGAGGACATAATAGGTGGGGAGTTTGACTGGGGCGTACATCTGTCAAATGATAACGCAGGTTGTTTTTCCTACAAAGGCCAGCTCAGCGTGGACAGAAACCTCGCGTAGAGCAAAAAGGAGCAAATGCTGGCTTGACTCCGGATTCTCGCACGAAGTACGACCTGCACGAAAGCAAGGTCTATCGATCCTTTTGATTTTATATTTTAAGCAGAGGAGTCAGAAAAGTTACCACAGTGGCTAAACTGGCTTGTGGCGGCCAAGCACATCATTAAGCGACGTCGCTTTTTTGATCCTTCGATGTCGGCTCTTCCTAGTCATTGGAGAAGCATAATTTCACCAAGCGTTGGATGTGATTCAACAGAACCCCACCAATATGGACGGAGCTGGGTTAGACCCGCTCGTGATGACAGGTTTAGTTTTAAACCTATCGTTAAAGTGTCGTTGCGACACAAGATCCCTCTCCGTACGCAGAGGAAACGCAGTGTCCAGAACCAAAGTTGATCCGCTTCTTGGTCGAGCGGCCAGTGGAGCGAGGCTACCGTCCACTGTGGCAATTATGCCTGAAAGCCTCTAAGGCAGCATCCCGCTGGAGAACACAACGATATTGACGTACGGTCTGGCGTTGGGATCGGTCACCACATTGAGACGTTGCGGTGCCCGGCACTGTCCGCTCCCGCAGACATGGACCCCAAGCAAAGGTATAGCACCGGGAGAGCTGACTGATGCTGATGGAATTTAGTGCCAGGCCTCTCCCATGTCCAAAACAGAACTACCCAATGCCGATGTGCTTACCGAATCAGCTTGTAAGACGAACTTCGTACCGGCACAGGACGATTGTCAAGGTGAGCAGAGCAGCACATCCTCAACTGCGATCCACTAAGACTAACTCCCCTAAAGGGCAGGAGATTTCGTCCTCTGCAATGTACACGATCCTTGCGCCTGGACCAAGTAGTGTATCTCGTGAAGACGGAAAAACAGGTGAATGAAAGCACAGCTCAATTGCAAAAACCCTGTCCTCAAAACAGTCCTACCTCGTAGCGGCGCGTTGTCACTTACAGGCCAACAGTAATTGTGTAGCTTGATAGGGCAGGCACCGCAGCAGCAGCAGCAGCAGCAAGCATCAGAAGTCAACTGACACAAGTTACCTCTAAGAAATCTGTCGCGCCGTTTTTCCATTCTGACGTGAATTTTAAAGCAGCTAAACTCTCTACAAACCATCTAATATAAGATGAGGCAACAAAACGACATAACGGTTTCCTAGCTTATAAGGGGCAGCAGCAGGACATATCAGAATCAATGCATGATGCTCTGCTCTCCGGCAATCATACACATCATCATCATCAACACCACCACCAGCAGCTAGCTACTAGGCTAGCTAGCCGAGCATCCAGAGGCTACAGTAGCTATACAGACATGTATCCGGAAAGTTGTCCGGCGGCAGCCGCCCCGAGAGAGCATGCAATGATTCCACGCCGCCCAGGTACTTACTCTCCGAGGCGTAAAAACTTATCTGTACCGAGGCCTCTGAGACGGGGGATTAGCGACCAAGAAGTGTTATTGGGGTGTTTCCGTCCGTGGTCCGACACGAGCCCTCCGGCATGTACCGGAGAATGTTCCGTCAGTTGCCGTACGGAACGTAGAGAAGATGAATTGCCTCCCTCCCGCGTACTCAACGGGAAAAGCAGGTTGAGGTGAAAAGAGACAGCAGCTCAATTGAACACCATAAAGTCCACACAAGCTACCGATCTGCGTTTTGACATCCCAAAACAGTTTGGAAAGCTACATTCAAAAAAAAAAAAAAAACGACATGAGACTGTCCGAAAATCTAATCACGACAGGATTGCCCGTATGAAACAGACACAGAACTGCGATGCATGTACTCCCGGAGACACTAATACAACCATCTTCTCACGATCTGTATATATATATCACAGCGGAGACGTGGTGCACTTCCGCTCTCCTAATAGGACTGGAAAAGTAAAAAAAGCTGGGTTAACGGGATTGCTCGCCCTTGAGTGTAGCAGTTGCCTTCAGCTTGTCTATCCATATCGGCCACATCTAGCTCCGGCCGGCGGCATCCTGGGCCTTCCGCATGTCAACACGGAGATAGTTTCCGTTCAGAACATTCGACACGAAACGGACGTAGAGAAATAGAATTGAGCGTCCCCGGTTTCAACGGAAAAGCAGGTGAGGTGAAAGGACGCAGTCACAAGTGAAGCCGAATGTCGCACAACAACGTCACCTCTGCGAACGTTTTGCTCCAAACAGGTTTGGAAGCTACATTCAAAAGAAAAAAAAAAAAACGACCTGAGACTCCGAAAATTTTCGCGACGAGATTGGCCCGATTGAAAAGACACACTGCGATCGTCAATGCGGTTACCCGGATACCTAATACAACCTTTCTCTACGATCACTGTATAATAAATAAGGGAGGATCGGTGGTGCTGCCGCGTCTCCAAGAGCACAGGAAAGCCAACAAAAAGCTCGGAGTTAACGGTGACGATTTGCTTCCGCCCTTAAGTGTACGAAAGGTTGCCTTATGTGCTGTCTTGCCATCGGCCCATGCTGCTGGGTCTCCGGCCTCAGCAAAGCATCAAGAATGCAAATGCATGATGCTCTGCTGCTCGTGCTATTGCGATCTTTGAACAGTGAAGATCACAACAGCTATAGCTCTCAAAACCCATCGATTATAAGGAGTGCCAACAACACCACCATCGGTTCACTCTTGCTTAAAGAGTGCAGCAGCAGGAGTCAGAAAGCAATGCACGATGCACCTCTGCAGTCCCGCCGTTTCCATTCAGACGTGAAGTACACGCAGCTAACACTCTAAAAAACCATCTATTGATAGAGGAGCAAAACAAAACCGCGACATCGGTTTCTCTAGACTTGAGAGACAGCAGCAGGATCAGAAGTCCATTCACTACAAAATGCTACCTCTGCTGTCGCGCCCGTTTCCTCCTTCTGATGTGAAGTTTACCAGCCAGCTAACTCTCGTAAACCATCTATTATCAGGAAGCAACAAAACGACAACGGTTCTCTAACTTCAAGAGACAGCAGCAACGGATACAGAAGGCATGCATGAAGCTCTAACCTGCTGTCGCGCCCGTACTTCCATTACTGACGTGACCACGACGCCTAACTCTCTAAACCATCTATTATAAGAGGCGAGAACAAACCGTGACACGGTTCTCTAGCATAAAGAAGGCAGCAGTAGGATCAGAAATCAATGCAACGATGCTCCTCTCTGTCTTCGCCGTGTCATCTCATGACGTGAAGTTCACGCAGCTTAACACTCTAAAAACCAACAATTATAAGGACAACAAAACCGTACATCGGTTCTCTTGTGAGCTTACAACAGACGGAAAACAGGCATGACCGATCAGAAAGCAACTGCGCATGCAGATACTACCTCTGCTGAGTCTCGCCGGTTTCGCCATTCTGACAGTATAAAGTCTTCATGCAGCTAACTCTCTAAGACCATCTATCCCTATAAAGTGGAGCGGCAACAAAACCTGCCATCGACATTTCCTCTAGTGCTTAAAGATGCAAGCAGTCCGACATCAGAAGACAAAGCATGATGATCGGGCTGCCGGCAATTACATATCATCATCACTCATCCACACAAGCAGCTAGCTAGCAAGCTACAGCTAGCCTAGCTAGCTAGCCAGCACCAGCCACCAGCCAGCCACCGCCAGCCAGCATCCAGCACTTGTTCAGAGAATGTTTCCGCGACAGCCGTCCCCGGAGAGATGATGATTCCCACCGGCCGTGAAAGATAGTCCACGCAGCGTGTAAAAGTACTGTAGCCGGTGCCTCTGAGGAGACGGGGAAAGCGCCAATAGGTTCTTGGGTGTTTCCGGCTTCCAATAGCATAACAAAATATGGCCCAGGCATCATGCCCTCCGGCAATGTGCCGGAGATGTTCACGTACAAGTTTGCCAGACGGACGTGAGAAAAGAGATGAATTGCGTCCCGTTCAACGTAAAAGCAGGTGTCGAAACCTGAAAGGAGGCGCATCTCAAGTGAAGCATGTCGCAACAGTCTCCCTCCAGCGTTTTGCTCGCAACAGTTTGGGAACTACATTCAAAAAAAAAAAAACGACTGAGACCCGAAAATATTTCGTACGTAGGATTGCGCCGTTGAAAAAACACACTAGAGCGACAGAATGCATGGTGTCCCGGAGACATAGTACAACAACAATTTATCTCGACACTCCTGCATATTATACTAATAGGGAGAACTGTGGTGCTTAGCCGGCTCCTCCAAGAGGTGGAAGAAAAAGAAGATCCAGCGTCTTAATCGGTCGATCGCGCTCGCCCTTGAGTGTATGCAGGTTTGCCTTAGCTGTCTCCATCTGGCGCCAAGTTTTCCCACCCCATCAGCTGGGTCTACTGGCCTCCACAGCCACGCAAAAGCAATGCACGGCTCTGCTACTCTCGACTAATTCCACTCTAGAAAGATCAGCAATATCACAACAGCTCTAACTACTTCTGAAACAATCTCATCTATACAGGCAGAGCAACCAAACCGACATCGGTTCTCTGCTTCCACACAACCCGCTGGCAGCAAGCCAGCAGATCAGAAGACAAATGCGAGCAACGAACGCTCCCTCTGCTGTCCGACCGATTCCATTATGACGTGAAGTTCACGCACGCAATAACACTCGAAACCTTCTATATATAAAGGAGAGCCACAAACACACGCCCTTCGTACTCTACCTAGCTGAAGAGTACAGCAGCCAAGAATCAGAAAAAGAGACAATACCACGATCTACCTACTGCTGTCACACGTTATCCACTTCTTGATCTTAGAGTGACACTTTAACGCAGCATAACTCTCCTACACACCACTATCTTCACTCAGGGCAACAAACGCATCGCGAGGTTCTCTAAGCTTCTCAGACATCTAGCACAGGATCAGAAGCGAATGGGCATGATGCTCTGTCTGCTTCCAGACGTTTCCATTCTGACGTGAAGTTTCACGCACAGCATACACTCTACTAAACCATCATTACACGAGGATCAACAAAACACCATTCTCGCGAGTTCCTACTCAGTACTTAACAGAGTCAGCACAGGAGATCATGAACAGCAATCATGATGAGCTACCTCTGCTCCGACTGTTTCCATTCCGACGATGAAGTTCACGCGCTAACTCTCCAATCATCTACATTCAACAACAAAAGGGAGCACACCAAGACACCGACTACGGTTATCTAGCTTAAAGAGGCAGCAAGCACGGATAATAAGCAACGCATGATGCTCCTCATGCTCTCCGCCAGTCACTTCCAGTCATGACGCTGACTATTCCCGCAGCGCACAGTCCACATCTAAACTAATTACGAGAGAACAAAACCAACCGACATCGCGCGCGTTCTCTAGCTTAAAGAGGCAAGCAAGCAGGATACGAAGTACAGACATGATGCTCTGCCGTATTCCATCACGTGACTTCAACTTCATCACCACGCAGTCTAAATCTCTAAACCAGATCCCAACATTGGATCAAATACAACAACCGAACAAATCCAGATTCTCGTAGCTCAAAGAGGCAAGCAGCAGGATCAGAATCAATGCAATGAAATGCTTCCTGCTGTCTGCCGAGTTTCATCCTGACGTTGACTATTACACGCAGTCTACAAATCTCTGAACTACTCTACGACGCACAGAACAAACCGACCATAGTTCTCCTCACTAATAGAGGCAGCAGCAGATCAGAAGCAACCAGCATACAATGCCAAACTCCATCAAGTTGACTTTGATGGCGATGGCGCCAGAGACGATGGTGGCAGGAGTTTTCGGCCCGATATGCAGCACGGCAGAGTGGCTTAAGTCCAAGAAAACGACTTAGGTCTTCGAAAATTTTTCGACGAGGATTGCCCGTTGAGAAGAGACAACTGGCGATGCATCAGCCCGGAGACATACCAAACCCATATATCTTCTCACCAGACACATATATATAGGGAGAGTCGTGTTCGCTTGCCTTCTCTTGCTACCGAGGACAGAAGGAAAACAAAAGCTAGGTTAACGGGGGACTGGCTCGCTCTCGAGTGCTGCAGTTGCGCCTTAGCTGTCTTCCATCGGCCCACACCTGCTGGTGCTCTCCGCCTCTGTTGCCGACAACAGTACAAGCTGCGGTAATGTCTGGGCCGGGCGCAGGGATGTAGTTAAGCTGGCCACCATGCTGCGATGCTTTCCTATCTGCCGCCGTGCCCCGACCTCCTATAGATTGCGGGCTGACACCTCTTCTATTGTTAAAGTGTCATAATCATTCACGGCGATCACACGTCTCCCCCAAGCTTCAGCCCATGCGGGGGGAGAGCGGCCGCGAGGCGCGGGGGTGACAGCAAGCAGCATCGAGTTATTGTCTCTACAACACATACTCGAATCGGTCCTGAAGAATAGCGGAGAAATGAAAGCTGTAAGACACCAAAAACCGGCATCGTATTGTTAAGACCGAAAGACAGGCAGCACTCACAGAAGCAGTAATGCCATGCATGCATGTCCAGCTGAGCGTCAATGACACAAACATCAGCAGCTGGCAGCAGCTAGCTAGCCAGCCAGCCAACCCATAGCAGAGGCTAACAACTGCTACAGCAAGCTTGGGCGCCTTCTGTGATAAAGTTCCAAGCGGCCTACCCCATCTCACAAACAGAGCTAGCTCCCTCCCATAGCACAATCTGCCATAACTGTCAGACCTCTAGCCCAATATAAGGAGATAGCTGGATAAAACCACCCCACAGGAAATAGCTCTCCTACTCATCATACTACTACCTGGTTGAATCCTGCCAGAGTCATATCCCATTGTCATCAAACAGACTAAAGACCATGCAGGTGCAGAAAGTACAAGCATGAGACAACGAGAGAAACAAGCAAACTGCTCAATTAAACCCGCCTTGTTATGTTAGCTCATTGGATCTGTATATTACACCTACTTCACTTGGATAGAACTGTGTAATTCTAGAAAGTTCTACTACATGCATCATCCACGTCCTGACCAGCAAGGGAAGAGCGACATTTATTAGTTTCTAAACCTGTTCGGAGCCTACGGTCCGATAACGCCGTGTTGAATCTGATAACTTTTTTTGCTGCGAGCGCACGGTCTACTGCCTGCGCTGTGTCATCATCAAGTGTCCTTACTTAATCAGCATCTCGATTGTCGAGATTAATGCGCCTAACAGCATTGCGGTAAACGGGTAACGGGGAATCAGAGTTCAGATTCACAGAGAGGGAGCCTGAGAAAACGCTACTCACATCTAAGGAAGGCAGCAGGCACGCAAATTACCCAATTCCCATAATGTCCCGGCACCGGGGAGTAGTGACTGAACACTAAATAACCGACCGTTAACATCGCGCCACGTCAATACGGAATGATTACACCAACTCAATCTATAACCAGGACAAATTAGGAGTGCAATCTGAGTAGCCAAAAGCAGCACGCGGTAATTCACAGCTACCAAACCAAACTAGCTCTAATATCTGACAAAGTTGTTGTAGCGGCGTCTACAAACAAGCTCGGTAGTCTCAGAGCCTTCAGTTCTGACAGACGTTTTTCACCCGCCCGAGAGGTGCTATACTGACACGCCATCGAACGGCTTTGAAACTAAAGCCGCCCCCGGCTTGCAACGGGGTGCTCTTCACCGAGTGTCCCGAGTGGCCCGGCACAATTAACTTTGAAAAAATTAGAGTGCTCATTAGCAGGCAAAGCGAGGGCCTGAATGGTGTTGTGCCGAGTGGAATAATGGAATAGGACCATCGGTTCTATTTTGTTGGTTTTCGAGCCTGAGGTATATGACTAATGGGGACAGCGGGGCATTCGTATTACGAGCTAGAGGTGGAAAATTTCCTTGGACCGTTCCGCAAGACGAACGTACGCGAAAAGCCTTTCGAACAAGGATTGTTTTCATTAATCAAGAAACGAAAGTTAGAGTTCGAAAGGCGATCAGATACCGCCCAAGTTTTCTAACCATAAACGATGCCAACTAGCGAACCGCCGGCGTTAATCCCATGACCCCGGGCAGCTATCCGGAAACCAAAGTTTTTGGGTTCCGGGGGAAGTATGGGTTGCAAAGCTGAACTTAAAGGAATGTGACGGAAGTGCACCACCAGGAGTGGAGCCTGCGGCTTAATTTTGACTCAAAACGGATACCGCTCCAGGCCCAGACAACTGAAGGACTGACAATTGAGAGCTCTTTCTGCGATTCGTGGGGTGGTGGTGGCATGCCTACTCATTGGTGGAGTGATTCGTCTGGTTTAATTCCGAGTAACGAACGAGACTCTAGCCTATTAACTTAGTCGAGACGGATCTCGAGTAATTGGTGTCCAGTTCGCAACATCTTCTTAGAGGGATAAGTGGCAGTCTAGAGCCGCACGAGATTGAGTCAATAAACAGGTCTGAGAAGCCCTTAGATATCTGGGCCAGCACGCGCGCTCACTGAAAGGGATCAGCGTTGTTCTACCTTCTCCGAGAGGAGCTGGTAACCCGTTTCAAACCCTTCATAAGGGATAGGGGCTTGCATTTTTGTCCCCATCACGAGGAATTCCCAGTAGTGCAGGTCATCAGCTTTGCGCTGACTACGGTCCCTGCCCTATTGTACACACCGCCCGTCGCTACTACCGATTGAATGATTTAGTGAGGCCTTCGGACTGGCGCTCTTGGACGTTCTACCCTGCGTGCCGACTCGCTCGGTGCAACGGGTTCTCCTCGCCTCGAGCTGACGGAAAGATGTCCAAACTTGGTCATTTAGAGGAAGTAAAAGTCGTAACAAGGTTTCCGTAGGTGAACCTGCGGAAGGATCATTAATTAAAGAGCGGAATCGATGATTGAAAAGGAACGAGTTTCCATCATCATCATCATCATCGTCCTCACACACCCCACAGTGGGTCCATGCAAAACAAACAAACAAACTCTCTTAACCATTAATTACGTCCTTCCTCATAGGAGGGACAGAGACCAATATAGACACAACTCTTAACGGGGGATCACTCGGCTCGTGGGTCGATGAAGATCGCAGCTAACTGCGTGTCGGTATGTGAATTGCAAGGCTACCAGATACATCGACAAATCGAACGCACATTGCGGCGGCGGCTCGCAAAAGACAGCTGCCGTCACTCCTGCACGAGGGTCTGGAAACCATCCAAAAATCCATGATTAATCAATCAATCGTCCATCGGGTCGCTTGCGTCCCGCTCTGGGAAATCACCGGCATAGCCCATTTCCTCCTCCTGCTATTCCTCCTCCTGCTCCGTTGGTAGGTAGGCAGGCAGGCAGGCAGGCAGGCAGGCAGTGTCGGGGTTTCCCTAATAACCAGTGCCGCACCTGCTGCCCGTATGTCATGCATGGCAGAGAAGCCGACGTGATCAGACGTGAGCAAGCTGCCGGGACCGATATGCCAAATCTGTTGACACGGATGGGAACGATATTACTATGGACGTCGTTGCTGGTGACTACAGCAGAGGGCAGGCAGGTAGGTACGGAGGCAGGAGAAAAGAAGTAGTAATTAGGCCGTGGGGAGGGTATGATGGCTCTGTCTGCCCTGTAACATCCTCCTCATGCTGCTGCTGCTGCTGCTGCTGCTGCTCCTGCCTCTGCTTGCTCTCTTTCTCTCTCACACATGGGAGGAAAGAGGCGAGCTTAAGCCCAGGTGTGGGTAACAGAGGCTGGCCAGGCAAAAGTATACTAATAATAATAATAATAGTAGTAATGAGAATGTGGTGGCCACCCCACCTGTGACCTCGTGAGTGGAGAGACCTACCCGCCAAATTTAAGCATATTAATAAGCGGAGGAAAAGAAACCAACAGGGATTCCCTTAGTAAGGGCGACTGAACCGGGAAGAGCCCAGCGCATAACCTCGTGTCCTAACCCGGCACGAGGGGTGTTGCGTTTCGGAGGGTCCAGCACGCCGTGCCATACCGCCTAAGTTAGAGCATGAATGCAGCCCACTGCCCATGGAGGGTGTCAGGCCCGTGTGGCGGCGCCCGCGAGGGTAAAGATGGCACGGTCGGAAAGGGCCTCTCCGTAGAGTCGGGTTGCTTGATAGTGCAGCCCAAAGCAGGTGGTAAACTCCATCTAAGGCTAAATATGACCACGAGACCGATAGCGAACAAGTACCGTGAGGGAAAGTTGAAAAGAACTTTGAAGAGAGAGTTCAAGAGTACGTGAAACCGTTAAGAGCCAAACGGATGGAACCTTGAAGGTCGAACCGAGGGATTCAGGCGGCCGACCTCGGCTGGGTGCGGGTCTCTCTGTCTGTCCGCCGATTCAGTCGGAAGCAGCGACCCACGAATGCTTGGGCGTGCCTGCACCCACGCTGGCGTCGGCCGGCGATATTCCCTCGTTGTAGGGCGCCGCGACCCGTTGCTGGGGACGTCGAAGGCCCGGACGGACTGGTAGCCTTGAGTCTTCTTCCTTCTCCTTTTCTCCTTCTTCCGCTTGCCTACCGGCAGCGGCGGGTGAGGAGAATACACGGGAGGAGGAGGAGTAGGAGGATTGGCGAAACCGCCGGTGATCCTGGCGGTCCTGCGACGGTCGCAAAGACGAGCCAGCCCGTGCAAGCGGGCTGTCTCTCGCGGCGTGCAAAGAGATCGGTGAACCATCCGACCCGTCTTGAAACACGGACCAAGGAGTCTAACATGTGTGCGAGTCAGTGGGCGCACTAAACCCAAAGGCGTAATGAAAGTGACAGGCCTGGCGTGTGCACCTTTCAGTGGTGCATGGGCTGGAGCCGGGCCGATCCCCTCGCCGGGTGCTGACTCTGCTGCCTCCACCTACCATCCGGCCCCAAGACGGTAAGCATGGTGTTTTAAAAATAAACCAGCCAGCCCCCCTTTGCAGTTTTGGAAAGGATCCCGGAAAGGGGGAACCTGCTCGCCCCCACCGGCGGTGGTCCGGGAAAGAGTTTCTTTTTCTTTTTTTAAGGCCCCGGGGCCCCTAAAAACCAAACCGTGTAAAGAGGGGGTTGTTGGTAACACGGTGTGCCTTTAGAGCGCCGGGGGTTTTTGGGCGGGGGTCCCCGCCCCCACCCCCGGGGTCCGTGAAAACGCGAGGCTGGCCCCAAACTCCGGCTGAGTGGGCCCAAAACTGTTGCGGCTTGCTCGGGGCCCCGGGGCTAATGGCCCCCAAATTTCGGTCCTTGCGTACCCATATCCCCCATCAGGTCTCCAAGGTAAGCACCCTTTTAAACGAAATTAATGTAGGAAAGGGGAATTGGGCCCTTTTTAAAGATCCGAAAATTTTCGGGAAAAGGATTGGCTCTGGGGTGGGGCCCATCGGGCCTGTGCGGAAACGGGCCGGGGGCTGGGGCGCAGGAGGGGGCGAGGCGAAGGAACATCGGGGTCAGTTTTTCAGTCAGTCATTAGTAAAGTCAGCCAGTAGGGTGTGTGTCCACAACAGCTTCTGTTTGCTCCGGGCTGCTCCCTTTTGCTGCGGTTTCCCTCCCGAACCGAGCTCGGGGGGGCGTGTTTTTCCGGCCCCTTTCCGGGGAAATGCGCTAGGGGGCGGGGGGCTTTGGGGTAGTCCTGGGGTTTGGTGGGGGGCGGGAGGGTGTTTGGGCGATGGCAAACGGCGACAAAAAAGCCCCCAAAGCAGCACCCGGGCTAAAAACCCTCCTTAGCCTCCCCCGGGCCCCCGGGCTCACTGAAAGAAAGCCCACCTCGGCTGGGGGCCCAAAACGATCAGCCAGAACTGGCACGGAAAAGGGGGAACCCAGACGTCAAATTTTTAAAACAAAGCATGCGAAAGGGGCACAGTTTGGATGTTGACGGGGAATTGTGTTTTTCTCCCCCATGCCCCTAAATGTCAAAGTAAAAGGCGATTAAACCCGCGCGGGAAAACGGCGGGGAGTAAACTAAAACTCCCCCTTAAAGGGTTTAGCCAAATGCCTCGTCATCTAATTAGTGCCCGCGCTTTGAATGGTTTAACGAGATTCCCACTGCCCCTTATCTACTATCTAGGGGAACCCACAGGCGGGGGAAGGGGGCCTGCACCAAAAAAGGGGAAAGAAAAACCCGGGTTGAGCTTGACTCATCTGTTTTTGTAGAGGGGACCAGAGGGTAGCAAAAGTGGGGGTGGCTCTGGGCCGGGGGGCGTGGGGGCGGCGAAATTTAAATCCCACTACCGGGAATCGTTTTTTTACTTATCGTGAGAGGGAAATCGGAGTCTTCCCATGGGGGAGTGCCCCCTTTTTAAAAACCCCAAAAAAGGGGCAAAAGGGGCAAACGGTTGGTAGGAGGGAAAGGGAATGGACGGAGGGCCCGGGGAAATTGACCGCCGGGGTTTCTTCTTTGAAATTTAATTTCCACCTCCTCCTCCTCCCTCCATTCCCAACCCCGGGCGTTCGCGCCCGCGCGATCCGCCCCGAGGACATAACCCAGGTGGGGGATTTGACTGGGGCGGTACATCTGCCCAAAATTGATAAGCAGGTGCCCCTAAGGCCAGCTCACGGGGACAAAAACCCTGGGCGTAGAGCAAAAGAGAAAATGCTGGCTTGACCCGGGATTCCGGGAACGAATTCGGGACTGCGAAAGCAAGGCCCATGGGATCCTTTTGACTTTAAATTTTTTTAAAAGGAAAAGGGGTGTCAAAAAAATTTTCCCCCAGGGAAAACGGGTTTTGTGGCGGCCAAGCGTTCTAGCGGGGGTCGCTTTTTTGACCCTTTCGATGTCGGCTCTTCCTATAAATTGTGAACCCAAAAATTCCCCAAAGGCTTTGGGGATTGTTCACCCCCCCAATTTAGGGAACTGGGGCGGGGTTTTTGACCGCGTGAGACGGGTTTTATTTTTTCCCCCTACTTTTAAAAAGTGTTTTTTCGTTGGGGACAGCAGTCCCGCTCGGGTACGGGGGAAAAAGGGGCAGGTCCGGCCCCAAGGGTTTCCCGCCTTGGCGAGCGGCCAGTGGACGGGGCCCTACGTCCGTGGGATTTTTGCCTGAAAGCCTCAAAGGCAGAAATCCCTGGGAGAAGCAACGATATTAAACGTACGGTCTGCTTTTGGGCCGGTCCACTTAAAGACGTGGGGGTTTTCCCGGCTCGGGCCCGGCCCCGCGAAGGGAAAACCCAAGCGGTTACCCCGGGGGGGCTGCGACTGATGGAATTTAGGGCCGGCTTTTCCCTTTCCCAAAATACAGAAACACCCGAATCCCGGAGGGGGCCGTACCAAATCGTTTTGTAGACGATTTTGCTTTCCGGTCAGGGCGTTGTAGGTGGCAGAGCGGGCATCCTCACTGCGATCCACTAAGCCCTTTTTCCCCTAAAAGGCTGGAGATTTTCTTCCTCTGCTGTACACAAATTTTTTGCGAACGGGCCAAGTAAGTGATCTCGGGAAAGGGGGAAAAAAGGGGAATGAGAAGCACAGCTAAAGTGAAAACCATGCCCCAACAGTCCCCTCGTCAGCTTTGGCACTCCAACATTTTTGGTTTAGCTTGAAGGGGCACAGCAGCGCAGAAACCAGAAAGCAGCTTCAAAAGGGCAATGAAACGATTTTTCCAAAACGGGCCCCGCCGTTTCCTTTTTTGGACGGGGAAATTTTAAGAGCTAACTCTCAAAAACCTTCTTTTAAAAAGGAGAAACCCAAACCCGGGACATGGGTTTTTTCCCAAGTTTAAAAGGGGCAGCACCCAGGATCGGGAACCCAATGCATGATGTCCTCTGCGTGGCCGTTTCCTTTTCGGGACGTGAAGTTCACGCAGCTAACTCTCAAAAACCCACCCCTTATAAGGAGCAACAAACCGACATGGGTTCTCTGGGCCTTAAAGAGGCGCAGCAAAACAGAAGCAATGCATGATGCTCTGCCCCCGGGCCCAATCATATCCATTCATCATCACCACCACCGGGCATTTAGTTTGTAGCCAGCCTCCAGGAGGATACGCAAAAACCAAAACTTTTTCCGGGAAAATTTTTCCGGCGGCACCCCGGCCCCCGGGAGGAGATAAAGTTTCCCCGGGCCGGCCCCGGAATTTAACCCGGGGAAAAAAATTTAACTGAAAGCCGGGCCTCGAAGGGGATCGCGCCAAGAGGTTTTTGGGGGTGTTTCCGGCCGGGCCCGGGAAATCTGGGCCTCCGGCATTTTACCGGAAAGATTTTCCGTTCAGTTGCCGTAGGGACTAAAGAAGATAAATTCCCTTTCCCCGTTTAAAACGGGAAAAGCAGGTTGGGGGGGAAGGAGCGCAGCTAAAGGAAAAACCCATGTCGAAAACGTCCTCCTTTTTGCTTTTTTGCTCCAACATTTTTGGAAGTTTACTTTCAAAAAAAAAAAAAAAAAAAACGACTGAGAATTTCCAAAAATTTTTTCGACGGGGAATTGGGCCCGTTTGAAAAGACACACCCCCAAAGCATGGTGTCCCGGAGACTTTACCCTTTTTTCTCACGATCTGTATATATTTTTATATATATATATATATAAGGGGGGCCGGGGGTGTTGCCGCCCCCTCCAAGGGTGGAAAAAAAAGCTGGGTTAAGGGTGATTGCTCCCCCTTGGTGTAGCAGGTTCCCTTTAAAGTTTGCCCTTCCATCGGCCCATTCCCCTCCGGGGGCCCGGGCATCGGGCCTCCGGCATGTCCGGGAGATTTTCCCCTTTCCCGGGTTGCCGTAGGGAAAGTAGCCCAAGAGAATTTGCGTCCCCTTTCAAGGGGGAAAAAAGCAGGTTAGGTAAAAGGAGCGCATTCAAGTGAACCCATGTCGAAAACAGTCTCCTTTTCCCGTTTTGCTCCAACATTTTGGAAAGCAACATTCAAAAAAAAAAAAAAACGACTGAGCCCCGGGAAAATTTTGACGAGGATTGCCCGTTAAAAAAGAACATTTGCGATGCAGGGGTGCCCCCGGAGACATTTTACACCATTTTCCACGATCTGTTTTTTTTATAGGGTAGGGTGGTGTTGCCGCTCCCCCAAAGGGGTTGGAAAAAAAAAACCCGGGGTTTAAACCCGGAAAAAGTCGCCCTTGAGTGTAGCGGGTTTGCCTTAGTGTTTTCCCATGGGCCCACTGCGGGTCTGGGCCCTCAGCGGGATCAAAGGGGCAATGCAGGGGGCCTCTGCTCTTGCTATTTCGATTCTGAAGTGAATTTCACACAGCTAATCTCAAAAATTTCTATTATAAGGAGCAACAAACCGACATGGGGTTCTTGGCTTAAAAAAGGCAGCACAGGATCGAAGCAATGCACGTTGCCCCCTCTGCTTGGCCGCCTTTTCCCCATTCTGACGTAAATTTTCACGCGGGCTAACACTCTAAACCTTTCATTATAAGGAGAACAAACCGACATCGGTTCTTTTAGCTTGAAGAGACGAAACAGGATCAAAAGGGAAAAAACCCACGATGCTCCTTGCTGTCCCCCCCGTTTCCATTCTGATGTGAAGTTTACGAGCTAATCTCTAACCATCATTATCAGGAGCAAAAACCGACTTTCGGTTTCTAGCTTCAAAGGGGGCAGCAGCAGGACCCAAAAGCAATCCCATGATGCTCCTGCTGTCCGCCTTTTCCATTCTGCGTGAAGTTCACCCCGCAAAACTTCTAAAATCTATTAAAAGGAAAGCAACAAACCGCTTTCCGGTTCTCAAGTTTAAAAGAGGCAGCAGTGGGATCAAATAAATGCACATGCTCCTCTGCTGTCCCCCCTTTTCCCTTTGCGTAAGTTCACGCACCCTAAAAACTTTTAAAACCATCAATTTTTAAGGGAGAAACCCAAACCCGACATCGGTTTTTTGTTGTTTAAAGAGGCAGCAGGGGATCAGAAGCAATGCATGATGCCCCGGCTTTTCTGCCTTTTTCCATTCTGACGTTAAGTTCATGCAGCAAAACTCTCTAAACCATCTTTTAAAAAGGGGAGCAAAAAACTGTCACCCGGTTCCCTACTTAAAGAGGCAGCAGCGGTCAGAACCCAAAGCAGGGGGGGGGATCTGCTGCCGGAAATCATCATCCATCACCCCCCACCAGCAGCTAGCTATTAGCTAGCTTACCCAAACCCCAGCCACCAGCCCCATCCAACTTTTTCCGGGAAATTTTCCGGGCCCAGCCGCCCCCGGGGGAGAGAGGATTTCCCCCCCCGGCCGGAGATACCCGAGGAAAAAGTATGAAAACCCGGGGCCTTGGGGACGGGGATTGCGCCAATAGGTTTTGGGGTTTTTCCCCGGCCCGGGCCCCGGAAACTGGGCCCCCGGGGAAATTGTGCCGGAGATGTTCCTTTCCCATTTGGGCCGTACGGACGTGGAGAAGATAATTGCCTCCCTGTTTCAATGGGAAAAGCGGGTTGAGGGGGGAAAGGGAAAGCGCACCCTCAAGTAAAAACCATGTCGCAAAAAAAGTCCCCTTCTGCTTTTTGCCCCCAAAACATTTTTGGAAGCTACTTTTCCAAGAAAAAAAAAAAACGCCCTGAGACCCCAAAAAAAAATTTTCGACGGGGAAATTTGCCCTTTTTAAAAAGGGAAAACACTGCGATGCAGGGTTTTCCCGGAACATATACCCCATTTTCCCCACGATCTGTTTTATATATGGGGAGACGGTGGTGTTTGCCGCTCCTCCCAAGGGTGGAAGAAAAAAAGCTGGGTTAAACGGTGTTTTTGCTCCCCTTGGGGGTTTTGCAGGTTCCCCCCTTTAGCTGCCCTTCCATCGGCCCATCTGCTGGGGCTCTGGCCTCACCAGCACCCAAAAAATGCATGGGCTTGCTCTCTGCTTTTTTCCATTCTAAAGTGAAGTTCACCAGCAAACTCTCTGAACCATTTTAAAAAGGAGCAAAAAAACCGACACCCGGTTCTTTTGGCTTAAAAAAGGCAGCAGCAGGATCAGAAGCAATGCACGTGCTCCTCTGCTGTCCCCCTTTTCCCCATTCTGACGTGAATTTTAAACGCAGCTAACACTTAAACCACTATTAAAAAGGAAAGCAAAAAAACCCGCATGGGGTTCTCTAGTTTTAAAGGGAGCCCACGCGGGATCGGGGAACAACCCACGTGCCCCCTTTGCTGTCCCGCCGTTTCCTTTCTGATTTTGAATTTTTACGCAGCTAACTCTCAAAAACCATCTATTATCGGAGCAACAAACCGACATCTTTTTCTCTAGTTTCCCAAAGGCAGCAGCGGGATCAAACCCAATGCATAAATCCCTCTTCTGCTGCCCCGCCTTTTCCCCATTTCTGACGTAAAGGGTTAAACGCAGCTAACTCTCTAAACCTCTTTTTACAAGGGGGCAACAAACCAAACCATCGGTTCTTTTAGTTTTAAAAGAGTCGCACAGGATCAAAAAGAAAGGGCATGATGCCCTCTGTGTCCGCCGTTTCCATTCCGACGGAAGTTCACCCCAGTAACCCCCTTTTTAAACCATCTATTAAAAGGACCAAACAAAGGGACATCGGTTCTTTTGCAAAAAGAGGCAGCGCGGGAAATCAAAGCAACGCATAAGCTCCCTTGCGGCCCCCCCGTTTTTTTTTCTGACGTGATTTTCCCGCAGCGAAGTCTGTGGAATTATCATTAGGAAAAACAAACCGACATGGTTCTCTAGTTTTTAAAGGGGAAAGAAGCAGGATCATAAGCCCCGCATGATGCTCCTCTGCTGTCCGCTTTTCCTTTCTGACGTGACTTTCCCGCAGGGGAATTCTGTGAATTTTCTATTAGGAGCAAAAAACCCGACATCGGTTTTTCTACCCTTAAAAAGAGGCGCAGCAGGATCAGAAGAAATTGCATGATCCCTCTCCCTTTTTCCACCTGATTGACTTTCCCACGCATCTAAATTTTAAAAACCCCATCTTTTTGGGAAAGCAAAAAAACCAAAACAGTTCTCTAGCTAAAAGGGGCACACCCAGGATCGGGAAGCAATGCATGATGCTTGCTGTTTTGCCTTTTAAAATCCTGACGTGACTTTCACCAGCTAAATTCTCTAAACCATCTATTAGGAGCAAAAAAACCCGGGACATAGGTTCTTTTAGCTTATAGGGGGCAGCAGCGGGTTTCAGTAGCAACGCAGGGATGCATTCCCAAAGCCCCCCCGCCCAGTTGACTTTGATGGCGGGGCGCCCAAATGAGACGAGGGGGTGTTTTGGGGCCGAAAAGGGCTGCCGGCAAAAGGGGCTTAAGCCCCAAAAAACCGACTGACCCTTGGGAAAATTTTCGACGAGGTTTCCCCGTTAAAAAAGGGGACACTGCGAGCATGGTGCCCCGGGGAAAGTTTTTCCACCCCCTTTTTCACGATCAAATATATATAGGGAAAAGGGTTTGTTGCTTGCCTCCCCCTTGTTTTCCCGAGGTGGAAGGAAAAAAAAGTTTAGGTTAACGGGGATTGCTCGCTCTGGGTTTTTAGCAGGTTTCCTTAGCGTCTTCCATGGGCCCCAAATCTGCGGGGTTTTCCGGGCCCCTCTTTCCCGTCAAAAGAAACGAGCTGGGGGTTAAAGCCCTGGGCCGGCGCAGGGAATGTAGTTAGCTGCCACCGCTGCTTGTTTTTTCCTTCTGCCCCCGTGCCCCCGACCTGCCTTTGATCCCGGCTCCCCTTCTATTGTTTAAAAGTTTTTCCCTTTTCCCATTCACCGTGCGCCCACGTCCCCCCAGCTTCCCCCATGACAGCAGCAGCATCAAAGTTGTCCCTCCCCGGGCCCCAACTGGGATGGGTTTCTGGAAGGGGAATTGAAGCGTAGAACAAACCGGATGGGTTTGTTACCCGGGAAAGAGGCAGCTTCAAAAGCAATCCCTTTTGCTGTCCTCCCGGCAATCTTCATCAGCGCAGCAGCTAGCTAGCCACCCAAAACCATGCAGGAGGTTTCTGCTACAGAAAAGTTTGGGGGCGATTTTTTGAAGTTTCCCAAGGCCTCACGTCTCCAACAGGGGGGCTAGCTCCCTCCCACAGCCCCCTACTGTCCCTTGGCCCTTTTGGGGAGATAGCGGGGAAAACACGGGAGAAAGTTTCCCTATCTATCTATACCCCCCTGGTTGACCTTTGCCATATTTCATATGTTTGTTCAAAGACTAACCCCATGCAGGTGCAAAAACAAGCTAAAAACCCCCGAAACCCCAAACGCCTTTAAAACCCCAGCCTTGTTTCTTTTGGTTGTAACCCCTTATTTGGGAAAACTGTGGTAATTCTAGGGGCAAAATCATCCCTTTTAAAAACCTTTCTGACGAAAGGGAAGAGCGTTTTTTATTAGAAAAAAAAACCGGCGGGCCTCGGTCCTTTAACCCCCGTTTGAATCTGAAAAATTTTTTTGCTAAAGCGCACGGTCCTGCACTGGCGCTGTGTCTTTAAAGTGTCTTATTATCAGCCCCTCGATTGCGGTTATGCGCCTAAAATTGGGTAATTTAAGGGGGAAATCGGGGTTTCGTTTCCCCGGTAGGGCCTAAAAGAAACGGCCCCCCCCACATCAAGGAAGGCACGGGCACGAAAAATTACCCCCCCCCGGCACGGGAGGAGTGCAAAAAATAACGAGGGTGAACTCCCCAAAGGCCTCGAAATTTGGGAAATGATTAACTTTAAACCCTTAAAAACCGGGGATCAATTGGAGGGAAAGCCCTGGTCCCGGCAGCCCGGTAATTCCAGTTTCCAATAGCGTTATTAGTGTTGTTGCGGTTAAAAAGTCGTAGTTGAGTTCAGTTTTTTGGGGAATTTTTGACGTTTCACCCGCCGATGGTGCTTACTTTTCACGCTCCGAACGGTTTGAACTAAAGCGCCCCCCGGTTTGAAAAAGGGGGGTTGTTTCTTCCCCGGGAGTGTCCCAAAGGGGGCCGAAACAATTATTTTGGGAAAAAATTTAGAGTGCTCGGGGGCAGGCTAAGCAAAGGGCCTGAATGGTGTTGTGCATGGTTTAATTGGAAAAAGGACCTGGTTTCTTTTTTTTGGGTTTTTCCCGGAAAGCCTGAGGTAATACTAATGGGGCAAGGGGGCATTCGTATTCCCGACCTAGGGGTTGAAATTCTTGGCCGTCGCCAAGACGAACTACTGCAAAAGCATTTCCCAAAGGATGTTTTCATTAATCAAAAAAAAAAGGGTTAGAGGTTCAAAAGGCGATCAGATACCCCCCTAGTTCTAACCAAAACGATGCCAATTTAGCGATCCCGCCGGCTTAACCCCATGACCCGGCGGGCAGTTCCCGGGAAAACCCCAAATTTTTGGGGTTTCCCGGGGGGAAGTAGGGTTTCAAAGCGAAATTTAAAAGGGAAATTGACGGAAGGGAAACCAAACCGGGAGTGGACCCTTCGGTTTAAATTTTTGGGAAAAAAACCCGGGGGAAAACCCTCACCAGGCCCAGACACTGGAAGGACTGACAATAGGCTCTTTCTCGATTCGGTGGGTGGTGGTGCATGGGGCCCTTTTTAAATTGGTGGAGGGTTTGTCTGGTTAATCTGATAAGAACGAGACTCTTTGCCTATTTTAAATAGGGCGGGCGGGAAACTCGAGTAATTGGTTTTCCAGTTTGCAAAATTCTTCTTAAGGGGAAAATGGCAAGTCAAACCGCACAGATTGAGCAATTTAAAAGGTCTGTGATGCCCTTAGATGTTTTTGGGCCCCCACGCGCCCCTACAAATGAAAAGGGGTCCTCGTGTTTCCTTCTTTCCCAGAGGAGGGGGTAACCCCTTTTAAACCCCTTTAAAGATGGGATTGGGGCTTGCAATTTTTTCCCCCTCAACGAGGAATTCCCCCCGTAAGTTCAGGTCCCTCAGTTGCCTTTATAGTCCCCGCCCCTTTTTTCAAAAGGCCCCTCGCTAAATACCGATTTTTAAAAGAAATTTTGTGAGGCCCTTTGGATGGCGCTCTTTTTGGGCGTTTTTAACCCCGCGTGCCCACTCGCTCGGTGCAAAAGGGTTTTCCTCGCCTCCCAGCTGAAGGGAAAAATGGTTTCCAAAACTTGGTCATTTAGAGGGAAATTTAAAAATCGTAAAAGGTTTCCGTAAAAGGGGGAACCTGCGGAAGGATCATTAAATTTTTGAGGGAACGTGATTGAAAAGGGAAAGAGTTTTTCCCTATCATCAAACATCATCGTCCCCCACACAACCCCCCAGGGGGGGTCCATGCCCAAAAAAAAAAAAACAAACTCCCCTAAAACCCTTAATTACGTCCCTTTCCCATAGGAGGACAGAAAAACCCAAAAAGGGCCAAAATCTTAACGGGGGGTCCCCTCGGCTCCCGGGGTCGATGAAGATCGCGGGTAACTGCGTGTGGGATGTTAATTGCAAGGCTACCAATACATCGACCAAAACGAACGCACATTTCGGCGGCCCGGGTCGCAAAAAACAGCTGCCGTCACTCCGGGACGAGGGTCTGGGAAAACCCTCCAAAAATCCAAAATTAATCAATTTAATCGTCCCTCGGGTCGCTTGCGGGGCCCCTCTGGGAAAACCCCCGGAAAAGCCCAAATTTCCCCCCCCCCCGGGTATTCCTCCTCCTGCTCCGGGTTTGGGAGGTAGGGAGGGAGGAAAGGGGGGGCAGGCAGGCAGGCAGGCCCGTGTCGGGGTTTCCCTAAAACCGTTTCCCCCAACCCGTGCCCCTTGTCATGCCTGGGAGAGAAGCCGACGTGATCAGCGGGGCCAAAGGGGGACCCATATGCCAAAAACTGTTACACCGGATGGGAAGATATTTTCATGGACGTCGTTTCTGGGGGACTACAGCAAGGGCAAGGGAGGTAGGTACGGAGGGAAAGGGGAAAAGAAAATTGTAATTGGCCCTGGGGAGGGTTTTGAAAAAAGGCCCTTCCCCGTCTGCCCCGAAAATCCCCCTTTATGTTGCTGCTGGGTGCTTGCCCGCTCCCCCTCTGCTTGTCTCTTTCTCTCTCACACATGGGAGGAAAGAGGGGAGCTTAAGCCCGTGTTTGGGGAAAAAGCTGGCCAGGCAAAAAATATACTAATAATAATAATAAAAGTAGTAATGAGAAAGTGGTGGCCCCCCCACCCGTGACCTCGGGTGGAGGACCTACCCCCCCCAAATTTTTAAACATATTAATAAAACGGGGGAAAAAAAACCAACAAAGGGTTCCCCCTTTGTAAGGGCGACTGAACCGGGGAAAGCCCAAAGGGATAACCCCGTGTCCCCCAACCCCGGCCCCGAGGGGTGTTTCGTTTGGGGGTCCAGCACGCCGTGCCATACCGGGCCCAAGTTTTGAGCATGAATGCGCCCATGCCCATGGAGGGGGGGGCAGGCCCCTGTGGCGGGCCCGCCCAGGGTAAAGATGGCACGGGGCGGAAAAAAGGGCCCCTCCGTAGGGGTCGGGGTTTCTTGATAGTGCAGCCCCAAAAAGGTGGTAAAATCCATCTAAGGTAAAAATGGGCCCCCGAGACCCATAGCGGAAAAAGTACCGTGAGGGAAAGTTGAAAAGAAAATTTAAGGAGAGGTTCAAGAGTACTTTAAACCGTTAAGAAACCCCAAAAGGGTGGAACCTTAAGGTTGAACCCAGGGGTTTTAAAAGGGGGCCGACCCCGGCTGGGTGCGGGGGGGCCCCTTTTGTCTGTCCGCCGATTCAGTCCCGGGAAACAGCGACCCCCCGGCTTGGGCGTGCCCCCACCCACGTGGGGTCGGCCCCGGGGATAAATTTCCCCCGTTTTGGGGGGCCGCCCACCCCTTTGCTGGGGCGTCGAAGGCCCGTACGGAATGGTAGCCTTGATCTTTTTCCTTCTCCTTTTTTTTCCTTCTTCCGTTGGGCCCACCGGGAGCGGCGGGGGGTGAGGAGAAAACCGGGAGGAGGGGAATAGGAGGATTGGCCCAAAAAAGCCCCGGGGATCCGGGCGGTCCGCGACGGTCGCCAAAAAACGAGCCCCGCCCGGGGCAAGCGGGCTGTCTCTCGCGGCGTGCAAAGAGATCGGTGAACCATTCCCCCACCCCGTCCCCCAAACACGGGGCCAAGGAGTCTAACCTGTGTGCAAATCAGTGGGCGACAAAAAACCCAAAGGGTAAAGAAAGTGACCCGGGGCCCCGGCGTGTGCACCTTTCAGGGTGCATGGGCTGGGGGCCCGGGGCCCGATCCCCTCGCCGGGGGTGAATCTGCGCCTCCCCCTACCACCCGGCCCCCAAAAGGGTAAGACTGGTCGAGTTTTTCCCCTTTTCCCCCTGTCGACAAGGTGGTTCGGTTAAGGAGGGTGGCTGCAGGGAATGCGATGGCGTGAAAATCCCCCCAAGCCTGTTTGTATTTTGTGCAGGAAGGGAAGGGGCCCCAGGCCGGGGCTTGCTGTGATGGGCGCCCCCGTCACCCCCGTCGCCGTGTCCGGGGGGCGTGCCCGGGGGAGTGGGGTGGTGGCGGCCCGGGAGGGAGCAGCAAAAAAACCAAGAGCAGAATTTTTGGGACCCCAAAGAGGGGAACATTGGGCCGGGGCCCGGATGAAAACCAGAGGAAAAATCGGGAAGGGGCCGGTACGATTCTGCGTGCAAAAAAATCGTCGAGCTGGGCATAGGGGGGGAAAAGACTAAAACGAATAAACTAGTAGTGGGTTCCCCCTGAAGTTTCCCTAGGATAGCTGGAAAAACTCAGGATTTTTTCAACCGGTTTTTAAAACGAATGATTAGAGGTTTTTGGGGAAAGAAAAGCCCAACCCTTTTTCCCAAAATTTAAAAAGGGTTTTAGATGCCGGCTTGATTTAAGGGAAAAAAGAATCTTTGGGAACTAAAATGAGTACCAAGGGGGGCCATTTTTTTGGGAAGCAGAACTGGCGCTGTGGGGGTGCCCAAAAAACGTCGGTTAAAGGGGGGGGTAAAAACGGGAAATTTCCCATTCGGGTCCCCCCGAAAGGCCCGGGGTTTTTTGGGTTTTGGGGGTTTAAAAGACAGCAGGACGGGGCCATTGGGGAAATTGGAAACCCCCCTTAAAAGGGGGTGGTTTAAACAAAATCACCCCTTGGGGAAAAACAACCCAAGGACCCCTTTAAAAAGGGCCCTGGCGTCAAGGATTTTCTCCCCAAACTCGACCCCCCGGGGCACTAGCGGCCCCGGGTCTGTCTCAGAGGCGAGGGGGGTCTCCCAAAACCCGGCGAGTAAGAAAGGGGCGCGGTTTGGTTTAGCGTTGAAGGGGTTTTGGCGTGGGCCCGGGCCGGAGCCGCCCCCCGGGCCCATCTTGGGGGTAGTAGCAAATACTCGGGAGGAAACCCTTGAAGGGGGAACGGAGCGGGGTTCCCATGGAAATTTAGTTTTGGGGCCCGGGGGTTATTTGTTCCCAAGCCCAAGGCCCCAAGGGCCTGATCCCACGCCCCGGGGGCAAAGACATGAAAAGGGTGGGGAAACAAACGCAGGGAGCAGCAGCAACAGCAGCAGGGCGGCCTTGGGTCCGTTTGTTTTTGGCTGCCTCCGCAGCTTTCCGATGAAGAAGAAGAAGGGATTTGGCGGAAAGGGGATAGAAAAGATTTTTAAATGGCCCCTGCTACAGGGTTTACAAGGGGCCCCCAGTTGGGTTCGGGTTTAGTGGCGAAAGGGAATAGGTTTCTTATTCCGTAACCAGGACTCGGGGGTACCAGGCAGGGGGGGCTGGTGCTTTAAATCAGCCAGCCAGCCCCCTTTCCATAAAGGAGGATCCCCGGCCCCGGGAAACCCGCTCGCGCCCCCCGGGGGGTTGGGCCGGGAAAAAGTTTTTTTTTTCTGTTTAAGGCCCCCGTGACCTCAAAGCCTCCCCTTGGGGAGAAGAGGGTGTTGGTAACACGGTGTGCCCCTAGGGGCGCCCCCGGTTCTTGGGGGCGTCCCGAGCGCCCCCGCCGGTCCGGGGGGGTTTTAAAACCGAGGTGGGCCAAAAAAATCCGGGTGAGCGGGACCATGTTGCTGCTTTTTTTCCCGTGCCCGCTAATGGCCCCCTATTTCGGTCCTGTGCGTTCCCATATCCCCCATCAGGTCTCCAAGGTAAACAGCCTTGGGGCGATAAAATTTTAAAGTTTGGTAAGGGGAAATCGGCAAGTTAGATCCAACTTCGGGAAAAAGGGGTTGGGTCTGGGGTTCCCGGGGCCCGTGGGCCTGTGGGAGGAACGGGGCCCGGGCCGGGGGCAGGGGCTGGGCGAGGCGAAGGAACTTTAGGCAGTCTTCAGTCAAAATCAGTTAGTCATTCAAGGGGAGTCAAGGGGGTTTTGTGTCACAACAGCTTCTGCTGCTCCTGTGCTGGGTGGGTGTGGGGGCTGGGCCCCCCGAAAAACCCAGTTTGGGGCCGGCGTGTCTCCGTGTCCCCTTCCCCCTGGAATGCCCTAGGTGCGTGGGCGTGGTAGTCCCCCCGGGTGGGGGAGGGGGGGGGAGGTGAAAGGGCATGGGGAACGGCGAATAAAGCCGCCAGGCCCGCCAAATTCTAACAACCCCTTTGCCTCCCCCTTCTCTCCTGGGGTCAAATGAAAAAACCCACCTGGGGTGGGCCCAAAAGATCAGGGTCAGAACTGGCACGGGCAAAGGGGGAAACCGACTGGGCAAAATTTAAAACAAAAGGAAACGCGAAAAAGGGCAAGTTTGGATGTTGACGCGAAAGGTTTATTTCTGCCCAAATTTCTCTTAATGTCCCCCAATTGGGAAACGATTTTAACCAAAACGCGGGTAAAACGGGGGAGTAAAATAGGAAATCTCTTAAAAGGGAGCCCAAAAGCCCGTCAAACTAATTAGTGACGGCCTGGGAAAAAATTTAAAGGATTCCCCCTGTCCCCATTAAATCTAGCGAACCCCAAAGGGAGGGGGAAAGGGGCCCGCACCAAACAGCGGGGAAAAAAAAAGCCCCGTTGAGCTGACTTTTAGTCGATTTTGTAGAGAGACATCAGAGGTTTTAAAATAAAGGGGAGGGGGCTCTGCCTTTGCGTTTGGGCGGCCGTCCCCAAAGAAAAACCACTACTCAGATTTGTTTCTTTAAATTACTCCCGGGAGACGGAAAACGGGGTCTTCCCCCTGCGGGGGGCCCCCTTTTCTAGCCCAAAGCGGCGAAAGGGCGACGGGGTTTGGGGGGGCGGGGCGGATGGAAAGGACGGCCCTTTGGGTACCGCCGGGAGTTTTTTTTTCTTTGGTAGTACTCCACCTTTCCCCCTCCTGCTCCACTTCCAACCCGGGCGTTCGCGCCCGCCGCCCCATCCGCTCCGAGGACAAAAAATCAGGTGGGGGGGTTTGATGGGGGGGTACATCTGTAAAAAAATAACGCAGGTGTTTTAAGGGCCCGCTCCGCGTGGACAGAAACCTCCCCCGTAGAGCAAAAGGAAATTTCTGGGTTGAATCCGGGCTCAGTACGAATAACGGACTTCGAAAGCAAGGTCTTTCGATCCTTTTTACTTTAAAAAAATTTTAAGCAAAAAAGGTTTTCAGAAAAGTTACCCCGGGAAAAAACTGGGTTGTGGCGGCCCCAAAACGTTTTTATAGCGAAAGTTGCTTTTTGATCCCTTTGGATGTTTGGCTCTTTCCCCATCATTGTGAAGCCCGAATTCACCAAGCGTTGGGTTGTTTTACCCCAATAAAGGGGAAAGTTTTTTGGTGGTTTTTGACCGGCGTGAGACAGGTTTTGTTTTTAAACCCTTTTCGGTTTTAAAAAAGTGTCGTTTTCGACAGCGTTTCCCCCCCAGTACGAGAGGAACCCGGGGAAAGGGCCGGACCAATGGTTCCGCTCTTGGTTCCGGGGGGCGGCCAGTGGAGCGAAAGGGTACGTCCCTGGGATTATGCCTGAAAGCCTCTTTAAAGGGGGGCCTCCCGGCTGGAGAAGCAACGATATTGACCCTAAGGGCTGCGGTTGGGGCGGTTTACACTTTAGACGTGCGGTGCCCCCTCTGTCGGCTCGCAAAATAACCAAGCAAGGGGTTTGCCCCGGGGGGGGCTGCGACGGGTGGAATTTAGTGCCGGCTCTTTCCCCCCCCAAATAACAGAACACCCCAATGCCGAATTTTGGGGCCCAAACCCAATCGCTTTTTAGAAAGACTTGCGTAAACCCTTTAGGGCGTTGTAGGGGCAAAGCAGCATCCTCACCGCATCCCCCTAAGACTTTCCCTCAAAGGCTGGAGTTTCGTCCCTCTGCTGTACACGATCTTTTCGAACTGGGCCCAATAAAATGATCTCGGGAAGACGGAAAAAAAAAGGGAAAGAGAAGCACAGCTCAAGTGCAACCATTTTCCCAACAGTCCTCCCCCGTCAGCGGGTTTTCACTCCAAAGTTTGGGAGCTTGAAGGGGGCGCAGCAGCACAGCAGCAGCAGCAGCTTTAGGGAAACAATGCACCCATGCCCCTACTGCCGGTTTCCCCTTCTGACGTGAATTTTAAGCAGGGTTTAAATCTCTAACCATTTTTAAAGGAAACAACAAACCGACAAACGGTTTTCTACTTAAAGGGGGAGGGAGCAGGATCAGAAAGCAAAGCATGTGCTCCTTGCTGTGGGCCCTTTCCATTTTGACGTGAAGTTCACGCAGCTAAATCTCTAAAAAAATCCATTTTAAGGAGGGAACAAACCCACATCGGTTCTCTTGCTTAAAAAGGCAGCAGCAGGATCCGAACAATGCAAGAAAGCCTGCTCCCGGCAACCCTCATCCAAAATCACATCATCACCAAACCCCCAGCGCTAGCTAGCTAGGGTTGCCAGCCACCGGAGGGTACTGTTTTACCAGACTTGTTCCGGAAATTTTTCCCGGGGGCAACCGCCCCCGAGAGAGGTGATTTATTCCGCCCGGGCCGGGGGCTTACCCGAGGTTAAAAAATAGGGAGGGCCCGGGGCCCCTGAGCGGGGAAACGCGCCAAGGGTTTTTTTGGGTGTTTCCGGGGGGCCGACATCTGGGCCTCCGGCATGTACCGGAGGGTGTTCCGTTCAGTTGCCGTACGGACCCAAAAAGAAGGAATTGGGCCCCCCCGTTTAACGGGAAAAGCAGGTTTAGGTGGAAGGAGCCAGTCAAGTGAAAAAATGTCGCAACAGTCTCCTTTTGCCCTTTTTTCTCCAAACATTTTTGGGAAACTACATTCAAAAAAAAAAAAAAAAAAGATGAGACTCCGAAAATTTTCGCGAGGAATTTTCCCGTTGAAAAGACCACTGCGATGCAAAGGGGGTCCCCGGAAACTTTTACACCATTTTTCCCCCACGATCTGATATATTATTTATATATATATTTAGGGAGACGGTGGTGCTTTTCCGCTCCTTTCCAAAAGGTGAAGAAAAAAAAATGGGTTTTAAAGGTGATTGCTCGCCCTTGAGTGTACAGGTTGCCCCTTTGCTGTTTCCAACGGGCCCCTTGCTCCGGCCCCGGCCGGGAAACGGGCCTCCCCGGCCCTGTACCCGGGGATGTTCCCCTTCAGTTCCCTCGGGGGTAGACAAAATTTAATTTTCGTCCCCCTTTTTAACGGGAAAAAGGGGGTTGAGGGAAAGGACGCATTCCCCAAGTGAAACCATGTCGCAACAAATTCCCCTTTTGCGTTTTTGCTCCCCAAAAGTTTGGAAGCTACATTCCAAAAAAAAAAAAAAAAAAGACTTTTAAAGGGGCTCCGAAAATTTTCGACGGGGATTCCCCCTTTTTAAAAAACAAAACTGCGATGCATGGGGTCCCCGGGGACTATACACCATTTTCCAAAGATCTGTAAAAAAAATAGGGAGACGGTGGTGTTGCCGGGTCCTCCAAGAGGTGGAAAAAAAAAAGCTGGGTTTAACGGTGATTTCTTCCCCCTTTAGTGTACAGGTTGCCTTAAAATTTTCTTCCATCGGCCCTTTTGCTGGGGGCCCCGGCCTCACAGCATCAGAAGCAATGAAAAGGCTCTGCTCTCTGCTTTTTTTCGATTCTGAAGTGAAGTTCACACAGCTAACTTTTTTAAACCATCTATTATAATGGCAACAAACCGACATCCCGGGTTTTCTGGCTTAAAGAGGCGCAGCAGGATCAGAACAATGCACGATGCTCCCCTCTGTCCGCCGTTTCCATTCTGACTTTAAGTTCACGCACTTTAAAATCTAAACCCCTCTATTATAAAAAAGGGGGCAAAAAAAAACCGACATCGGTTCTCTAGCTTGAAAAAAAAACAAGCAAACAGGGAAACAGAAGCAATCCACATGCCCTCTGCTGTCCGCCGTTTCCATTTGATGTGAAATTTTTCGCAGCTAACCCCTTTTAAACCAAACTATTATCAGGGCAACAAACCGAATCGGTTCCCCTAGCTTCCAAAAGTCCCGCAGCAGGGTCAAAGCAAAGCATGAAGCTCTTCTGCTGTTCCCCCTTTTCCTTTTTGACGTGAAGTTTACGCAGCTAACTCTCTAACAAACCCCTATTATAAGGAGGGAACAAAACCCACATGGTTTTTTTCTAGCTTTTAAAAAGGCCCCGCAGTAGGATCCCGAATCAATGCACGATGCT